>JAPQNM010000012.1:2164310-2169310 GCA_029783475.1 Metacarcinus magister | reverse complement strand
GGGCGCCTTGCAGTGCACGTCGCCCGAGTACCGTCAGCTGATTGTGGCTCAAGTCTCTGTAAGGAGAAATAAATATTGTATGTTAGAGAGAGAGAGAGAGAGAGAGAGAGAGAGAGAGAGAGAGAGAGAGAGAGAGAGAGAGAGAGAGAGAGAGAGAGAGAGAGAAGAGAGAGAAGAGAGGAGAAGAGAGAGAGAGAGCTCTATCTTCTTTTTCCTATCTAATACTTCTAAATATTACCCTGGCAAGTATATTACTCCTCCTCCTCCTCCTCCTCCTCCTCCTCCTCCTCCTCCTCCTCCTCCTCCTCCTCCTCCTCCTCCTCCTCCTCTTCTTCCTAACTAGCGACACCTGTCCGAGTCTCACACCTCCGCGGGGCGCCAGACGAAAGTGCGGCGGGCGTGCGGGGCGGGGAGGCGCGGGGAGGGAAGGGAAGTGTAGGGGTTGTGGAGGGAAGGGGAGGGGGTTTAGGGGTTGAGTGGAGGTATTTCTTTGAAGAAGGTAACTGGTGCTTCCTCCTCCTCCTCCTCCTCCTCCTCCTCCATGCTATTTTTCTCTCCCCTTTCCTCCCATTTTCATTCCTTTTTCTCTTCTCTTGACAGCAAGGCGGTAGAGGTATCGAAGGGAGGTCAGGAAATGGAGCGCACACACACACACACACACACACACACACACTCTCTCTCTCTCTCTCTCTCTCTCTCTCTCTCTCTCTCTCTCTCTCTCTCTCTCTCTCTCTCTCTCTGTGACCCAGCGTAACCTCACGAAACTCTTCATTAAGGCTGTCAGCACCGCTAACCTACCTGACCACCCTCCCCCACACCTGTAATTACGGGCCAAGGGTCACCTGGGACACTGGTGCAGGTCAGGTCACGGCAGGGAGACAATATCTTTTAATTAATTGATAGGAAAGACATGTGAGGAATGGGAAGAGGGAGGGGAAGAGGGGGAAGAGGGGATGAGGGGAGGGAAAGTGGGGGTGTTTAGGGGTAGGTAACCTTGGCTAGTGTTTGGGGTCAGAAGGCGGACATCCTGTAGAAGTAAGACTATACTCTCTCTCTCTCTCTCTCTCTCTCTCTCTCTCTCTCTCTCTCTCTCTCTCTCTCTCTCTCTCTCTCTCTCTCTCTCTCTCTCTCTCTCTCATTCTCATTCTCTTCCTCGTTATCTTATTTCTCCTTCTCTTCCTCCTTCCTCCTCCTCCTCCTCCTCCTCCTCCTCCTCCTCCTCCTCCTCCTCATCTTCCTTATTCACTCAACCGGAATTAATTCATACTGACTTTTCAACTCCCTCCCTCCCATCCCCTCCCTCTCTCTCTCTCTCTCCCCCTTCTCTCCCTTCTCTCCCTTCTCTCCCTCTCTATCTTTCCCTCCTCCAATTTCTCTTTCCCTTTTAGTGTCGTATTTCTTTTGTTTATTACGTATCTATATTGCGCAATACATACATACATACATACATACATACATACATACATACATACATACATACATACATACATACATAAATACTATTTGCAAAAGAAGGAAACAAATTATCGTGAACCGGGATTAAGGGAGGGAAAAAAGGGAGGAAAAAAAGGGAGAGAAGGAGGGTTGGAGAGAAGAAAAACAAGGAGGGGGAAGGAGGGGAGAGGAGGGGGGGGGGAGGCAGGTGCTTCACTCCCTCTTAATGAAGCTTCACACCTGGACAGCTCGTCTTAATTACCTGTCCTAATGGAGCCTCATTAGTACACCTTACCTGGCCACCCTCAACCTCACCCCCCACCCCCCCCACTTCCGTCTTAACGTTGATTTATTCCTTTTCTTGTTCCTCTCTATCTGTCTGCTTTATGTCTGTCTGATTTTTTACACACACACACACACACACACACACACACCACACACACACACGCACACACACACACACAGACAAGTAAATTACACAATACGTCATCAGCATTGCAAAATAAACAACAACAGTCATTAGTGAGGCGGGGACACAAGCTTGTTTTAGTTGATTTAATTAGTGGTTTTAATGAACACAAACAAAATGAATGTCTGGCCGCCACCACCACCACCACCACCACCACCACCATATTATTATTATTATTATTATTATTTGTTTATTTTATTTTATTTCGTCTGTTTATTTTGAATCCTCTAATTAGTTTCTTCTTTATTTCTATTTTTTTTATTTTTTGTTGTTGTAATTTTAGTCTTTTCTTTTATTTGTGTGAGATAACTTTTTTGTGGTTTCTCTCTCTCTCTCTCTCTCTCTCTCTCTCTCTCTCTCTCTCTCTCTCTCTCTCTCTCTCTCTCTCTCTCTCTCTCTCTCTCTCTCTCTCTCTCTGTGCCTGGTCTCTTTTTAACTAATGGACATGTTGGGTTTTGTAGTGTACAGACAGGCAGACTGACGGGTGGACAGGACTACAAAGGGTGTGTGTGTGTGTGTGTGTGTGTGTGTGTGTGTGTGTGTGTGTGTGTGTGTGTGTGTGTGTGGGTGTGTGTGTGTGTGGAGAAAGGAGTGAACTTTGATATATTTGTCTGTCTGATTATTTGTCAGTTTTGTGTCCGTCTGAACCCTTTCTCCCCTCCCTTATCTCTCTCTCTCTCTCTCTCTCTCTCTCTCTCTCTCTCTCTCTCTCTCTCTCTCTCTCTCTCTCTCTCTCTCTCTCTCTCTCTCTCTGATGAATGGAGGGAAGATTAGGGATGGAAGAAAAATGATGAATGGAGGGAAGATGAGGGATAGAGGGAGGCCGAGGAATGGAGGGAAGGTGAGGGAGGGATGGAGGGAAGGTGAGGGAGGGATGGAGGGAAGGTGAAGGGGCACTGCAGTAATTGGGGTAATTAGCATGGTGGCCCAATTATAGAAGAAACGTGTTTAATTACTGCTGAGTATGAGAGAGAGAGAGAGAGAGAGAGAGAGAGAGAGAGAGAGAGAGAGAGAGAGAGAGAGAGAGAGAGAGAGAGAGAGAGAGAGAGAGAAAGGTTACCGTGACTGAATGGACAAAAACGCAGGTAAACGCTTAATTAATTGTTACCATGACGTCCAGGTGTGTGGAGGCAGGTATAAGGCTTCCTCTTAACCCCCTCCTCATTTTTTGCTCTCTCTCTCTCTCTCTCTCTCTCTCTCTCTCTCTCTCTCTCTCTCTCTCTCTCTCTCTCTCTCTCTCTCTCTCTCTCTCTCTCTCTCTCTCTCTCTCTCGCTCAGGAAATGAAGCTGTTTTTGAATACTGCCTCAAAGCTTCATTCTGATAACACAAGAATGACGAGAATTTGAAGCCAGATGATCATACTTTAATTATTTAGTTATATTTCCAACAGTTTAAGTTTGAGTCTCTATCTAAACATTGTAGATACGTTGTAGAATATTCATCTTGGTTATGGCGTTGTGTGAAGCCTCGTTTTAATCAACTAAACGAAGCTGAAACGTTATATTTTAGTATTATTATCCATCTGTTTACCTAGAGATGTATTGTTATTGTTTCTGTATGTGGGTGAGTGAGTGAGTGAGTGAGTGAGTGAGTGAGTGCATGAGTGAGTGAGTGCATGAGTGAGTGAGTGAGTGAGTGAGTGAGTGAGTGAGTGAGTGAGTCTGGCCTTGTGCCTTGGAGCGTCACTTCAGTCTGTACACTCAACACAATATTATTCATTTCACTGCACAACAAAGTGACATAAAATTGTTTGTTTCAAGGGCGGCAAGAGATGCATTTCAAGCCGGAAGGATCAACTAGACACACACACACACACACACACACACACACACACACACACACACACACACACACACACACACACACACACACACACACACACACACACACACACACACACACACAAACCTACACTCATACATAATTTTCAAGGATTTATTGTTCATTATATATTTTTAATTATCAGAGAAGCAATGTCGTAAAGTTGCCACGCGTCCCCTGGCAGTGTGTGTGTGTGTGTGTGTGTGTGTGTGTGTGTGTGTGTGTGTGTGTGTGTGTGTGTGTGTGTGTGTGTGTGTGTGTGTGTGTGTGTGTGTGTATGAGCTCCACAAGTAATGTTTCTCTTGTTTTCGTTGTTGTTATTATTATTACTATTATTATTATTATTATTATTATTATTATTATTATTATTATTATTATTATCATCATCATTGTCGGACTTTCATCTCTCGTGATCCCTTCCTCTTCCTGCCTCCTTCCTCTTCCCTCCTCCCTCCTCCCTTCCTCCTCCTTCCTCCCTCCTCCCCTCCCTCCCTCCCCTCCCCCAACACAGGTGTGCAGGGGAGAGGCAATTAAGCTCCCCGGATACTGATTACCTTCCTCCCTGCTTACCTGCACGAAGGACAGGTAGACTCTGCTAATCATTTTATCTCCAATCTCCTCTTTACCTCCTTCCTCTCCCCTCTACTTCCCCTCCTCTCCTTTATCCTATATTCTGTTCTCTCTTTCTCTATCTATCTATGGCTGTTTTTCCTTTTCTCTCATTATTTATTCTCTCCCTACCTTGCCCCTTTCTTTATCTTCCCTCCCTCTTTCCCTCCCCTTTCCCTCCCTTTTTCCCTCCCGCTTTCCCTCCCTCTTTCCCTCCCTCTCTCCCTCTTGTTTCCTCCCTCCCTTTGCATCACCCCCAAATTGGCTGTCAGGTCCATACACCATTGTGAGGGGTTGATCTTCCTTCTTTCCTCTCCTCCTCTCCTCCATCTCTCCATTCCTCCATGTACTACTACTACACCCTCCCATCTTTCTTCCTCTTCCCTCTTTCTTCCTCTCTCCTCACTTTCCTTCCTTCCTTCTCTTTCTTCTCTTCTCTGTTCCTTTCTTTTTTCCTCACTACGGTCTCTCTCTCTCTCTCTCTCTCTCTCTCTCTCTCTCTCTCTCTCTCTCTCTCTCTCTCTCTCTCTCTCTCTCTCTCTCTCTCTCTCTCTCTCTCTCTCTCTCATTATTATTCTCTCCCTCCCTTTCCTCCCTTTCCTCCCTTCCTCCACCCTGTCTTCTCTCCCTTCTACGTGAGAGATAAATCAGGACTTGATAATTGAG
>JAPQNM010000012.1:2146805-2149305 GCA_029783475.1 Metacarcinus magister | reverse complement strand
GCTTCGTCTAGAGGGAAGGGTGGGTGGGGAGGAGCCTTCCACTTTGCTATTCTTTTGTCTCTATCAAGTAGTTATTATAGTTATAGTGTAGCCACATGGACAGCCTCGTTAGGTCCAGTATGACTGCTGCTGTCTGTTCTGCCTTTGTACTCCTCCTGTTTCCTGCAATGCCAACCACACGTCACAATTTCTGTCACGCCACACTGTTCTGTTTTATTTTCTTTCTCTCTTCCTCTCTCACTCTTTCATGTACACACACACACACAGACACACACACACACACACACACACACACACACACACACACACACACACACACACACACACACACACACACACACACACATCAAATCAAACTTTAAGAACTTCATGTAAAACACAATATAAATTACCAAACCTAGAATAACACAAAGCAATCATGTGTGTGTGTGTGTGTGTGTGTGTGTGTGTGTGTGTGTGTGTGTGTGTGTGGGTGAGTAGCAGAACAGCTATTACCGGCTGTGTAACCTGTCATTAATTATGAAAGTAGTGTAACCATCGATCAACGCACACGAACACACGTACACACGAACACACGTACACACGGACACACGTACACACGGACACACGGACACCTCACTCCACTGTTGCCTCCACCTCATCCACCAAGGTCTCCACTACTACTACTACTACTACTACTACTACTACTACTACTACTACTACTACTACTATACTACTACTACTACTACTACTACTACTACTACTACTACTACTACTACTACTATGTATTTATATATGCATGTATGTATCTATGTATATTTACACTCCTACTGTCTGTGTGTGTGTGTGTGTGTGTGTGTGTGTGTGTGTGTGTGTGTGTGTGTGTGTGTGTGTGTGTGTGTGTGTGTGTGTGTCCCAAGGAGATGGACAGATTGATAGACAGACAAAACAGACAGTCTCTTCTCGCTAAAAAGGAAAACTGGACAGGAAAAACAAACACGAGAGACAGACAGAGAGAGAGAGAGAGAGAGAGAGAGAGAGAGAGAGAGAGAGAGAGAGAGAGAGAGAGAGAGAGAGAGAGAGAGAGAGAGAGAGAGAGAGAGAGAGAGAGAAAAAAAATACAAGAGAGAGAGACTCATACAAAACAGTACATAAATAATAAGTAAAAAATAAAAAACTAGAAAAAAACATCAAATTTTGGGCACTGTCGAAAGGGACGAGGTGATGCCAGAACAGCTGGACACCTCTTCCTCCTCCTCCTCCTCTCCTCCTCCTCCTCCTCCCCTCCTCCTCTTCCCTTTCCTCCACCCATACTCCAGATTACCTTCCTTTCCACTACCCTTTTCTTCCCTCCCCTTCCCTTCCTTCCAACCTCCTCCTCCTCCTCCTCCTCCTCCTCCTCGCCAGGCTGTGTGAGTGCCAATAGGAAGGACAGAGGAGCCTTTGTGACACCCTGCACCCATGCCTGCCACCACACTATCCCACGCCCACACACACAGACACACACACACACACACGCACGCCCACCCACTATCCTTTCCTCTCCCTTTTACACCCTCCTCCATTCTCCCTCTCTCCCTTCCTCCCTCGCCCATACAACTGCCTTCACACACCTGGTCCTGCCTCCACGCCCACCACACCGTCACCCTCACGCCCACACGTACCCCAGAATAGCACGTCTGAATAAATTGATATATGAAAGACCCATCAGTGTTACCAATCCCTCCCTCCATCCCTCCATCCCTCCCTCTCTCCCTTCATCCATCCCTCTCTTTATCTCTCCACCTTGTTTGTCCTAGCCTTCCATCCTCCTCCTCCTCCTCCTCCTCCTCCTCCATCTTCTTCTTTTTCTCTTCTACTCCTCTTACTTCCTCTCATTCTCTATATTTTTCCTTCTTCATCACCATCTTCCTCTTTCATCTCTCTCTCTCTTCTCTCTTTCTTTCTGCATTCTTTTTCACCTATCCTTGCTCCCTCCCTCCTCCCGTCCCCTCCCGTCCCTCCCCCTCCCTCTCCCCCTCCTCCCCCCTCCCTCCCTCTGCTTAATATATAGATACCATGAGACCATAAAGAACATTGCCCAATTAGAGGACGAGCAGAGGGTTCTCTCTCTCTCTCTCTCTCTCTCTCTCTCTCTCTCTCTCTCTCTCTCTCTCTCTCTCTCTCTCTCTCTCTCTCTCTCTCTCTCTCTCTCTCTCTCTCAAGAAAACACGCCTCCTTGTTTATGCTGCTTGATTGCTTGTTTATTCCTCGTGTTACAGCTCATCCCAATGAAATTAATGACCATTATCTCTCTTTCTCTCTCTCTCTTTCTTTCTTTCTTTCTCTCTCTCTTTCTCTCTCTTTCGTGTCTTTCGTTTCGTTTTCTTCATGCATTTATTCTTATGATGATGAAAGAGAGAGAGAGAGAGAGAGAGAGAGAGAGAGAGAGAGAGAGAGAGAGAGAGAGAGGAGAGAGAGAGAGAGAGAGAGAGAGAGAGGAAGAAAAAAAAGAGAGAGACATGTGCTGAGTGAAGCGTTT
>JAPQNM010000012.1:2139305-2141805 GCA_029783475.1 Metacarcinus magister | reverse complement strand
GAGGAGGGGTTTTATATATATACACACACACACACACACACACACACACACACACACACACACACACACACACACACACACACACACACACCTCTGTAATTAATCTTCACCTCACCCTTCACCCTCCCTCGCCCAGCCTCATCCTTGATCCCTCACCCTAACACCCTAACTAAACTTACTTCCTTTACATTAGAGATAACTCACTTTATACACACCCTATCTCACTTTCCCCTTTCACCTCACTTCTCACTCTCTCTCTCTCTCTCTCTCTCTCTCTCTCTCTCTCTCTCTCTCTCTCTCTCTCTCTCTCTCTCTCTCTCTCTCTCTCTCGTCACAAGGGTGAAAATAAGGATTCTTTCTTCTCTTTAGAAAGTTTTAATTAAGTCTGAGAAAGATGAACGTTATGGTTGTTATTTGTAGTAGTAATACTTAAACAACAAGAGTAAAACTACTACTACTACTACTACTACTACTACTACTATACTACTACTACTACTACTAGTATAGTTGAAGGAATGTAAAAAGTACTTTTAATAACTTTTAATCGGTTTTAATCAGTTTTAATTCGCTAACAGTTCAAGATATGAACACCAAATAACACCTATACGTTAAATTGTGTAGAATTAGGATAGGTCATCTCTATGTATTTTTGTCATATGAGACCAGCATTAGCCAGTTAAGTTAAATAATGATTATTTCATTATTGTTATTAGGCAAGCAAGGTTGAAATACAGTTTGATATTATAGTAATCAGAAAAATAAGTCCAGATTCGTGTTCAGCATGACCGAAAACCTCATTGTACCAATTTACATGAGATTCGGAGGTGTGGAAATTTTCATGAAATTTTGTAGGGTACACCCTTAGAATTTTTTACATAAATTATATATTTTGAAATAACTCGAAATGTATGGAGTTTACGTAAAAAACATATAACGTATGAAAGAAAGAGCAGGAGACGTTCGTTCTATTGAGCTATACTATAATTGAATTGGAATGTAATTATGGATGTAGGAGTGTAAAGTATTATGCATTCATTTCTTTCATAAAATTATAATTTTCTTCATAGGTATTTGAGTTATTGAAAAGATGATGATAGTATGAGATAGACATTATCAAACTCCATAACTTTACTTATAAACTACTTTCCTGTAGGACTAATATTTACGTAGTAAAATGGGAAAACCTTTTTCGACCTCAATTCCGGTGGAATTTACGGGCCAAAAAATGGAAAAATCCAAATATTATAGTAATGACAAAACTAATTCCAGATTCGTGTTCAGCATGACTGAAAACCTCATTGTACCAATTTTCATGAGATTCGGAGGTGTGGAAATTTGCTTGAAATTTTGTAGGGTACACCCTTAGAATTTTTTAGATGAATCACATATTTTGAAATAACTCGAAATGTATGGGGCTTACGTAAAAAACGTATGGAATATAAAAGAAAGAACAGAAGACGCTCGTTCTATTCAGCTATAGGAAATTTGAAATTGGGACGTAATTAAAGATGTAGCAGTGTAAAGTATTATGCAATAATATCTTTCACATCATTTTAATTTTCTTCATAAGTATTAGAGTTATTGGAAAGATAATGACAGTATGATATAGACATTATAAAACTCCATAACTTTATATATGTGCAATTTTCCTGTAGGACTAATATTTACGTAGTAAAATGAGAAAAAACTCCTCCGACCTCAATTCTGATGGAATTTATGGGCCACAAAATTGAAAATACAAAATATTATAGTAATAACAAATCTAATTCCAGATTCGTGATCAGCTTGCCCGAGAACCCCTTGGTACCAATTTTCATGAGTTGTGTTGTTATATTAATCTAACCTAACTAAAATACGTTTTTCCACCCCTTGGCTGAAATCATATTTTTTTCAATAACTCCAAAAGTATGAGGTTTACGTAAAAAATGTATTGAATAGTCAAGAAAGAGTAAAAGACGTGCATTCTATTGAGCTTTAGTAAAATGGAATTGGAATGTAAGTATAGTCAGTGGCGGTCCTGGGCATAGGCGGTATAGGCAGCCTCGTAGGGCGCCAGTTGTGGCAAGGGGCGTCACAGCATGGTCAGTCAGCTGTAATACCACAATCAGTAACTTTTTATTAAGGCCTTAACAAGCAATGTTTACTAACAGACGCTAGCAAAAAGTGTCTCATAAAACCTAACAAATCCGCTGCTAGCACTGACAAGGCTTAGCAAACAATGTTAGGTAACAACGGTTTTATTACTGAATGTAGCGAAAATCCACTGACTGGGGGGGGGTGGGGGGTGGGGGGGCACCTTTGTATGTTCTCGCCTAGGGCGCCAGAAATGCCAGGACCGCCACTGACTACTACTACGACTACGACGACGACTAGTTTTATTATTAATATTTTTTTCGTTGTAGTAGTATTAGTTGCAATGGTGGTTGTTGTTGTTGTTGTTCTAATAGTTACATCATTATTATCATTATTATTATCATTATCATTCTGCACACTTGCCGGA
>JAPQNM010000012.1:2091805-2129305 GCA_029783475.1 Metacarcinus magister | reverse complement strand
TAAGAGATAATGGGCGGGGCTACAGAAAAGAGGGGCCATGAATGGGTGGGGCGAGGAGATGAGAGCAAAGTGGGTGGGGCTACAGAGTCTAGTGGGCGGGACTAGTGAAGCAGGACGTGAACTGGGCGGGCAGTGGGCGGGGTACTCACATGCGCTGGGCGTCGCTGGGTAGTGGGCGGGGCACTTGGGTCAGATTACGACGCCCACAGCTCACTGTCAGGCCCGAGCACGTGCACTCAACAGGGCACGATCCCTGGCCTTCCCCTCGGCCGCTCGGGGACACCAACAGGGTCACCAGGGCACCCACGACCAGACGCCGGGGCAAGGACATGGCTGGGCTTTAATTATGTCCCGATCCTCCCCCGCTTGTACCGTACCGTCCGTCAGACCGTCACAAGGGAAGGCTCACTCGTCCCTGTGCGTCCTCACCACCTCACACACGCAGGTGGAGCGACAAGGCCCGCCATCATCCATGCATGGGATAACAGATGTCTCAACCAGGCACGTGCAACTGCTGCTAAACAAACAAAAGAATAAAACAAAATTAAGGTCTACATAGATGCATTTGCCGTGCCGCGCCTCATTGGACTGAGGTCAAAATACAACGTTGTCTTAGGTTGACGGGCGTCGGGACAGCAGCCGTGCACGAGGAAGAGTACCGCGAGGGCCGCCGACAGGGAAATGTGTAAGGAATATAATTATGAGAGCAAGACGTGGAACCGTCTCACTGCAGCCGAGCGGGTGACGGGAGACAGTTGAGCGCGTCCGATCTCGCCAACCTCACCACTCTGACTGAGGCGTGCACGCAGCCACGCCCCTTACTCCTCACCGCCACGCCCCTCCACGCCCGACCCATCACAACACATATGTCTACTCCTCACCCTCCGCCGCCACACCTCTTCACTACTACTTCCCCGCCGTGCCTCACCCCCCCCCAACCCCACTCCCCGCGAACCCCCTCCTCTCCACGCCCAGTGTCTGCCAGCCTCTGGACTCTAGACACTTTTTAAAAAACAGTTTTCAAATGGTCATCTTTTACAAAGTGAACATAATATCAAAATTAAAGGTGACAATTTCAGCTACAGATCATTCATTTATTATGGCAAAAAAGTAGCATGAGAAGAATGTCTACATATCTTAAGCTTGTGTCTGAACTCCCCTTATCATTCCCTCCTTGTATGGTTTAGTCCTCTCATTCTCCGTTCTCTCTCTCTCAGTGTGGGTGTTACTCTCTCATCCACCACATGTAGCGTACTCATCTACTCTCTTAGTTAAACCATCCTTGGGTGTTGCGTTGACTTCCTTTACCATTCCACATTTCATTCCCTCACCTTTATTAGACATGTTTAAATTATTATAAACCTAGTCATTGTTTTCACCATTCATTCTCACACAAGTATTTTTCAAGTAACACATTTCAACACCTTACATCCTTGAACTTTCCTTTTAATCCATAACCGTCTCATTTGCATGTGATCGTCGGTACAATTATTCGATCATGAAGTCACCTTTATTTTTCTTTACCTCCCTACTAATTTCCTTTTCTTTCATCACATGCTCTAGAGATCCAACCACTTTCCTCCCTTACTCAGCTCTGTCTTTCCTCTCATCTTCCACAGACTCTAACTAATTAATTTAAGTATGATGAACTCAATTTTTTTTTCCAACATAATTTCACATTCTCTTTAGCATTCAACTCTTAATCTATATTTGCCAATCAAAATAGAGAAGGATGTGGATTAAAAAAATTAAAATAAATAAATAAAATATAATAAATGATAAAATAATTCACTCCACTTACATGTATCATATATACCTTTCAAGTTGCAGAGTCTGGTACAAGAACACAGGCCAGTTTATGGAGGAGGGAGAAGGTGGTTGTGATTCCCAGCCTCATCACTCTCCCTTCATAAATCACATAATTATATAAATAACTATAATTCCTGGCTACAACCTTGGTAGTTTTCAGGACAAACAGCTGCTGTGTTTTCTTTAGGATCAAAAGTCATCTGGGATATATTAAACAATACAGGATAGTTGTTAATGATGTTATTAATACACCAATAATTATACAAAAATTTGTACTTTCCTTGATAACATTTTTTCACTGATCAAGGAATACTCACTCCATAGTTTTCTCTTTGAAGACTTAACACCCGAGACGCTGAATTCCATGAGGTTGCAGGTAAAACTGTCTATATATTTCCTCCAGCAGAGTATAATTTCACGTTAGAGATGAAGAGGGAGCACCTAGGATGGCTATGGCTCATGCACACAAACACACACACTTATCACTGTCTATTAAGTCTTTTTATTAAGCTGTGAGAGCTGCCATAAGAAGCTCCATCTTATTGAGAAAGTTCCTCCCTTCCATGCGGTCATGACGCACCTCCTGCCACACTGAGCCCAGGTGTTCCCACCGCTGCTCAGACACCACCGTGGACGGGTAGAAGTCTGGCCGCGGCGAGGAAGACACAAATACAGACACTCTCTGGTGGGGGCCAGAGTGCACACCAATCACCTTGTTGCCCGAGGGTGACGCCACCATCACCGTGGAGGCGTTCCCAAGAGGCTCGATGGTGCCCGTGCCAATGTTCTGCTCCGACGACAACACAGTCCACCCGGTGTACTTGGCCAGGCCTTGCAGTGCTGCCATGTTGTGCTGAGATATCTGACACAGGATCAGGTTTCTCAGTTCTTGTGGCTCAAAGGACATGGTCATGATTTTCCCGTCCCGGCAGATGCACTTTAGAGTCCTCTCAAAGATGTGTATGACCAGCTTGGTGCGCAGGGCTGAGTCGTAGCCCTGCGTCACAATGTTGATTTTGACGCAGGACTGAGTGGGGGAGTTGAAGGCATTCCAGTGGGATACAATGAGTGGGTCCTTGAACTCTGCTGCCAGCTGGTCAATCACGTACATGGTCCTCAGACGCAAGAAATTATGCTGCACTTGTCGAATGATCTGCTCCAGAAGGGTTTGTTCCCGCATCATGTTGAGCAGCTGTTGGCATAACATGAGGTGGATTTGTAATGTGAGTTATACATATATGTGTCATGAGTGATGAGGTCATTACATTCCAAACCTAACCTATCATAGTCATTATCTCATTTATAACCAGGTAGGGCAGGTAGTTTTCATTTTAAGAAAATAAGCTTCACAACAAAGTGAGTCCTGTCCCTTACTTGCGTCCGATCCATGCCTTCTAGGCCTGCCGCTCTCCTGCGTTTGCTCATGCCCATGGAGGCATAAACAGGGTGAGGTAGTGGGTGCTGGAAGCTGTTGTGATAAACACGGTGGAGTAGTTGGTGGAGAGAATGTTCAAGGTCATGTTCATGCTTGTACTTGGAGGGACCCATCAGTCCTCCCCCTGAGGTGGTGCTCCCCACAGTGGTGGTCCCCGTCCCTCCTCCTGCCACTGTTGGCCCTCCACCTGCTGTTACTGGTCCCGGCAAGGTTCCACCTTTGGTGCCATTACTGTGAAAGTGATGCTTTTGTTTTTACATCACGACATGATGAATGTATTCAGGAATGGAATTGTAAACGTTAACTAGTGGAGTCAATGCTCAATGATTAACCTGTGTTGGTTTGGGTTTCTGGGAATGCATAAGAACATTTGGTAGAAAGAAATAGAATAGAGCTGTAAGAAGTTCTTGCCTTAAAAAGAGCTAAGTGTGTAGAAGTATTGTAATCACCCCACTGGAGGGAGCTTGAGGAATGACTAGATAGAAGTCATCAGGTAATGTGGCATAACTCACTTCTTGCTATCTGAGTGACACAAGCCAACCAATAAGTGGATGCCGGGGAAGATGGTTGCTGTGATCTGATTGCCAACCACCAAGTGAGGAATGGAGGGAGTCAGCTTCACAGCTTCCCGTGCCAACTGGTTAAAGAGTTCCTTGCAGAAAAGTACATTCTGTGCCTTCTCCAGCTTCTGTTGCCACGGTGTCTCCCCGGCCACAAAGTCACTGCTGGTGAGTTGTGCTGAACAAATGTCCTCCTCATCTGGGGAGATCAGACAACCATTAGACTCTGTCTCACACCTCCTTAACAATGACAACTCTCATCAAGGGAAAGGAGCCATGATAAGCCTTTCATGGTTCTTGCTTTTCACACTTTCTTTATTCATTATTCACATCTTTCCCTTGCATTCTTTTTTGCACTCATCTTCCAATCTTACAAACGAGAGGAAGAAGATATTCAAATCCTACCTTTCTTTATACACACAAAGATGTAAGCTGAACCCATGAGCTCAGTGGGGACGGTGACTCTGAGGGAGGATTGAGGTCCTCGGGTGGCCATGGGTGACATGGGTGACGCTGCCCCACTGGCTCCCACCAGAGCACTTGGCCCAAGGATGTCATCAGCTTTGGATACTTCAAATATCCCAGTCTGGGGAAACACCTGCTCCACGTTGCACCAGAGAAGAGGCAAGTCATTCATGGTTCACAAATTCATAATGCAAAATGTATAATATATTCTCAAATTTAACTTGAAAAACTTAAAATTAAATTAAGATTTTAACATTAAAATATGCCCCAACGGGTGAAACGTTAACGTTTAGCCGAGTAACAAGTACCTTCATCAAGGTGTACTCACTTGTCTGAACATGGAGCCGGCTGAGCGGTAGGACAGATCACCAATAATGGTGTTCGCAACTTTCTTGAGACGCCAGTTCTGCCTAAGTCGCAACAGTTCAATATGAAAGTCCTGGACTGGGCGGTTAGGTCGGCCAAGCTCAGCCTGTGAAACGCGGAGGCGATCACCTCCCGTCAGGAGGATGTTTGCTGCCGACTGTAGACTCTAATGGAGGAGGAAATAACAGTCACAATGAAATAACCAATGTACACCAAGGGTGACCAGTGTCCTTAATATTAATAATAATAAATAATATACGTATAAATATTATTAATAATAATATATAAATATTAATGGATAGATAAATAAATAAATAGAAAACCACTGTAATAGCCTTATAAGAAAATACAAAACACAAGTCTGAAGGTACAGAACAATTCCTGGTGACTCTTTTGACTCACTCCAAGAATACTACACCTTCTTCAGTGAGAGGAACTGTATGTAAGCCTTGGGGTCTGGGGCTTCAGCCTGCACGGGGTCAAGAACCATGTACTGAGGAGGCTTCTGTTTAACGATCATCAGCAGGTCATGGAGGACAGACACCTCGGTCAAAGCTTGTCTGTCAAATAGAACAAATTTATATATATATATATATATATAATATATATATTATATATATATGACACAAATGGTAATGATAAAATCATATATATATATATATATATATATATATATATATATATATTATATATATATATATATATATATATATATATGAACACAAATGGTAATGATTAAAATCATTTAAATATGTCATATGAGTTAGTTAAGATTTATGTTACTATAATACAAACCTTATTTTATTTCTAACTTCCTCGAGAGGCCAATGTGGTTGCTGAAAAGGCTGTTTTTCCTCCTCCTCTTCCTCTTCCTTCTTTTCCTCAGTGGCTGTTGTGACTGTTGTGACCGTTGTGACCTCTTCCCCATCAGTGGCGAAGTCAATCTTCCTTGCCAGCTGAGTGAGGTTCTCGGACATGGATGGAGGCCTAGGAAGGGTGGACGACAACAACTGATACACTACGTTCAATATAACACATATTTATCAATAATTTTAAAAGTCCCCATTTTATACTTCCTAAAGGATGAACTCTTCAAATTCTACTACTAATAAGCAGCATACAGTACACTATTCACACATTCCTTGTATGTTATTTGTATGAATTATACGTCTGCTTTGAAAGATGAAATCCCTGACAAGTAACTAATGTACCAGTGACGTGACATACACAAGAGTAACTTCAAGCTTGTTGAAGTAAACACGTTTATTCCACTACGTAAATCCACAGTACTGTTATGTTTTGATTCTGTCGCTACAGCAAGGAAACCTCATATAAAAAGTCTCATACCAATGAAGGAACTCAGCCGTCTTGAGGCAGAAACACTTCAAGTAACAGTTCAACTATATAGACAATGGAATCAGCTCAAAAAACAGAAACCAGACTACTCCCTGGCATGAAGGATTTTTCTTATCCAGAGAATCAGAAACAAATGGGTTTACCTAGCTAATGGTACCACATGATTAGGGCAGACAGGATTAAAATATATATAATATGATTATGATTAGTTTTAATAATCAATAGTGTCAGTTGTGAGGTTTTAAGTAACATTAAGGTTAATATGGAAATTCCTTTGACTGTTTTCATCATTAGAAGATTGTACTTGGAAGTTAGGAGACTACCTGGTAGTTATAAGTTTGTGAGTGGTAGTTAGGAGACTATACGTGGTAGTTTGAGTGTGTCCGTGGTAGTGAGGAGTCTTATAGTGGTAGTTTGAGTGTGTTTGTGGTAGCTAAGAAACTTTACATGGTAAGATATTGAGCATGGGTTAGTCAAAATTCATAGTCGTGAGATTAGGTTAGGTCGGGTTTAGTTAGGTTAGAAAATGAAAAAAGTACTGTTGTTGGAAAGCTAACCAAGCAGCAACAACAACATGACGGGCCTGAGTGGGGCCTTGTTTAACATTACCAAAATAAAAAATCCCTGATCATATTTTTCCCTCTTAAGAGCATTTAAGATTCGGAACAATCAATCAGAACAAGTGACAATCAATGAAAAATGTATAAATAAAACTTGAAATTCAACTACATCACAGGAATACTAATAAATAATATAAATCCAGTCCAGAAAAAAATATTAAATAAACCATTGACGAGCCTACCAAGACCAAGACCGACCACCACCACCACTTGTCTCTTTATTATCAGTTCTACATAGTTGTGGTCCACTAGGGTAGGCCAGTGTGTTCCTGAGGCTGCAGCAGGACATACTCACTGTTGATAGAGTTCCGTGCCATCGTACAGCACCTCCAGGACGGCATTTTCCCCCGGCACCTCCAGCCTGATGTCCGCCATGATTGTTGTTGTTTCGAAGCCTCGCCTTTGTAACGGTGAAGAAGAATAAGAATATGGGAGGAAGGAAGGCTTATATAACTCAACAATGTACACTTATTAATGTAGAGTCAGAAAAAAGGGTAATACAAAATGTCATGAAAAAAGGGTAAAATTTTACATCTTCACCATAATGGCGTCTGTTTACGAAATAAAATGGCGTCTGCACCTCGTCCAACTCCCTACTTTTGGTCTTCTAAATGAACCAAACCTTAACCTACATTGACAAATAACAGAACCTTGTTCAAACCAAACTAAACTTTATTTTTCAAAGAGAAGGTCTCAGAAAACATTGAATATCTCACAAACTAAGAATTTGCGACGGAAATGTAACTAAGAAAACCTTCTCAATATGCATCAGGTAATGCAAAAATATAACTCTGAATTCTCTAGAGCATTCTGGTGAAGATGTAAAATAATACCGAAAAAAGGATATAAAAGAAAGGTTGAAAATAACATTAATATTATCCAAGTGGAGAGATAATCAAGAAGGATGTAGGAAAAATGCGCCAAAGTGAAGTAATATATGCTTACAAATGCTTAAAGATGACTTCTGGGAGAGGCCTAGACTATGCCTATGACTCGTGTTCCATGTTAACATTTATTTTACTTGTGATGGCGTGTTATTAGCGTAAATCACTGTATTTCGTCTACCCCGCCCCCAAGAACCCTGCATTCCCACAGGTTCCCAGGCTTGTTGGGGTAATGAGGATATTTTAGATGTAGATGTAAATATTAACCTTTATTTATTTTTTTATTTATGTTATATATATCTTTTTTTCACAGGATATACACCACAAAGAGCTGTGATTTGTGAGCGAATGAAGGTCATGTCACCGTGTTATGACAAGATCAAGATCCGTCATCACCAGACCAGCTGATGTTGACTTCTGCAGGAACTGTACTGAGGCTGGAAAGTCCTGGACGTGTATAACTAAAAAAAAAACAACCTGTAACAAAACCATGGCCTGAAGTCAAGTGCCGTGGGTGACGCTGGACAGGACTTAGCCGCAGAGGAAAGGAAAGGAGAAGGAAGGCAGGAAGGCAGGAAGGAAGGGGGCGGAGGCAGTGGTGGTGGTGGTGGTGGTCATGGCGGCCTTGTTACAGGTGTTTATATTGTTTGGATGTGTTGCTTGTCATGACGAGTGCCATTAAACAGGCTACGGAGGCACTGTGTTCATAGGGTGCCAATACTCCATGCCTTATAAAAGTTACTACATTATGTCAAGCATTGTATGTTGATTGGATGTCTACTTATTTTTGTGTTTATTCTATATTGCAGTGGAGGAAATTCAACTTTTTCGATGTTACTGCAAATGTTGATGGCGGGCGTGTGTCCGAGGCTCTCAAGGTAACGGCAGTGTTGTGTTACGATCATAGAATTGTTATCTCACCATTTGTTATAATTGTTCTTACATTACCTTGAGTTTGTGGAGGACAGGTAGGAGTGGTACTTACTTTTGACCTGACCCATATGTTGCAGGATGCAGAGGTCACATGCACAGCTGGAGGACGAGGTCATGTCTACATTGGGGACTCGGCCGGGTGTGTGTATGGGCTTAATCGTCAATTTAAAGTGACTCCCTTTGTGGCTCACAGTCAGCCTGTTCGCTCCATCACAGCTTTTGACCACACCAGTATTGTCATCACCATCGCTGTGAGTTGATTGTATTGTTGAATGATTCCCACTTGACTTGTGTGCCCGGGAGTAGTGGAGGTATGCTAAATATGTAATATACAACATTTCGTAGTGTATGCTGCATTATTTTTTTCTTCAAAATTTATGCTTTAAAAATCAACCTGCACATGATATGACAAAATAACACTGTTGGAATGGATGTAACAGTTCATATGTATCATTAACATGTGTAGTAAATCTGGAGTGAGTAAGGGTGGACTGAAGTTAGTGTTTATTTCATCACCAGGATGGCAGCCCAGGGGCACCTTCAGAAGTTAAAGTTTGGTCCCCTGACAAGCTAGACTCTCAAGGGCAACCCATTTGCCTGAGGTCTCTTGCTCCAGATCCTCGGCCTGCTTCTGGCTCTCAGAGGTCACAGGCGTCCCAGCATGGCTCGGGTAGGAACCAGGTGCCTCGGGTCACAGCACTGGCAGTCCATCCCAACCTATCCTTGATGGCTGTTGGATTCTCGGATGGCTCCATCATGTTATACAGGGGTAAGTCAGTGCTGGGCAAGCAGAGGAAACTTTTATATATATATATATATATATATATATATATATATATATATATATATATATATATGATTTGCTTTCTTGCACCATGAGCACAAAAGAAATCTGATTTGGAGAATATTTCATAAGTTAATGAAGGTGGTAAAATGAGTGTTAAATGTGTTATTGCACGACAAATTCAATGGAGGCAAACCACAATTTATGGATGTTTAATTTACGAGTCTTCAAAGGTGTGAATATAATAATTTTGTCCTTTCTCCAGGTTATGATTGCAGAACTCACATTTATAAACAAAACTTTAAGAAAGATTACCTCATATATTAAAAATGCATTAAATAGAAAATAATTAGATGTCCGGTTAATGCCGCTGATCCATTATTCCTGTTCTCATCTCCAACCACTGTATTGGGTGTCACCAGCTCACCATCCATGAGCCACCATTCCTCAAGCGACTTTAAAAAATATTGACAGTGACTTACATCGCAAGCTTAGTATTACTCAACACTGTCAACATCCCATCAATCCAGTAATTGGTTACAGCCACGGAGTTACTTCATAATCTCCTCAAGTGTTTGGCATTTTATTATTTTGGAAGTGCAGCAACAATCTCTTTCAAATAATCTTTAAGGAACGTGACCCATTCAAAAATTGCTGTTTGCCTTCCTCCCTTCATTTCCTCCCTCCCTACTCTCAGCTGTTCCTTTCACAAACTGTCAAAAATTCTTCTATAGCACTGCCACATTTTCTATTTTCACTCATAACACTGAAACTGATCTTACATTTATTAGTTTGAATACTTTTCTTGGTTTCTTCTTATTAAATCTGCATTGTTTATCAGGTGAGGTGAGCAGGGAGCGTGGCAGCAAGCAGAAGGTGTTGCTGACAGTCTCCAGCGGCCTGACATCCCTCCACCTCCGTCACACCACCCGCTCAACTCACCTGTTTGCCACCACTCACACTCACACCTATTGCATCAACCTCACCGTCAGAGATAAGGAGACCACCGTGAGTAGTAGTCTTCCTCAAGGAAAGGCATTGCTGTATCCATAAACTTGTATTCCATGGAGTGAGGTGAACTAGGATCATTGGAATCTATTATACGAGGATACGTGGGTGGTTGGTTGGTAAATATTTGTATCATATCATTTTCAGGTTGAGCTGGATGGGCTGGGGTGTGAACCTGGCTGCTCCACCCTGGCAGATGGCAGACATGAACACCATTTCTTGGTTGCACGACCTGATGTGAGTATATTCCTTGGCTGTATCTCTATACTTGATGCCTTTCTCACTTTCCTGTTATTTGTTTTCATTGTTATTTTTATTTGATTTATTACTCTACTACCTTTTCTACTGGTGTGTATTTTACCAGCATTTATCCAGAATGCACAATCCCTCAAGTAGCCAATTATGGTGGCAGAATATTTCCAGTCAAGTTGTATAGTAAGCGCCTCAGTGGTGCAGTGGTTAGCACGTCTTACTATGAATCCGCTGGCCCGAGTTTGATCCCGGATAAGGGCAGTCAGCACACAGCTTGCGCAGACATTCATCCTCCCAAACGGGTTGATCAATAAATAAATGAGTACCTGGGGAAACCTGGGAAAAGTAAACTGGAAACTCAGATGTCACAGTGGCCCTGTGTCCCGGGGTAACGGATTAATTTACACCACAGGCTCATAGGCTGATGTGACAGAAGATGAGCGCACGCAGCTACAGCGTATACCCCCACTTTACCTTTAGTATGGTAATGGTATGTTAGAACATTCCTTTGGAGGACGTTTCCGGAGAGAACGAGGCTTCAGAAACTATAGATAGATAGATAGAGAACTGATAGTGTTGTATATGTTAAGTTCATTAGAGTATAACCACCTAATAGATAGAACTAGCCAACAAAATGAGCAAAATGGTTATGTATCATTTAGATGTGTGGGTGTGCTCAGTGTCCCTTACTGTACTTTGTCCTAATGCCTACAGGCTCTCTACAGCTACACCAGTGACAGTCGGGGTTCCTGCTATGTGTTTGAGGGAGAGAAGTCATTGGTGGCATGGTTCCGTGGTTACCTAATAGTAGCAGCGGCAGACAAGGGCATCCCAACCGCAAGGTGATTCATCAGGCTGTTTTATCAACCTTAATGCAGGAGTTACCAATGTGTTCAACTCATTTCTTTATCCTCGTGTTCTGCTAAGATCTAAAACAAACTACCTTCTTCAAATTAACCTCCTACACATTGTTGCTTTCATGATAGGACACTACTTCTTTATTATGATACATTTTGTTGGATTTCATGCTCAGCTTTTTCATTATTTATAGGCAGTACAAATTTTATTCCCTTTTGGTTACAAGACGTTGTCAGTCTGTACTTTTGTTTTTCTAGAATTAAGATGGATTATATTTTGTCTTGTCTTTTTTTATTTTCTATATATTTATTTCTTAATCCCTTGGTTAAGTTTAAATTGTGTAAGTAATACAGAATATTTATGAATACTGAAGTTGATGCTTTTATTGTGGTCTGTTAAAAGATCAAGAAGACGTAACTCACACCTTTTCCTCCCATGCTGTGTTCCCTGGCGTGGCGTGCAGTGCTGAACGCAGCATCACAGTGTATGACCTGACCAACAAGCTGGTGGCATTCAGCACCAGGGTGAGTGGTCTGGCCGGGGTGGTGGCTGAGTGGGGGGGGCTGTATTTGGTCACCACGGAACCCTCTCTCATTCACATGTCGGAAAAGGACCTTCACAGCAAATTTCAGCTTCTGTTCAAGAAGAATCAGTTTGATATTGCCATCAGGTAGGTTGTAGGTATTATGTATTTTAATGGTCAATGATAAATGTAATGTATGCAATCTTACTTGAATTAGATTTTGCACAAATATATGTGCAGAACAATCATCATCATTAAGGACAGTTTCGTGTTTTCATAGTTGAGTGTAAGTTGTCTGGTAGCATCTCACTTTGCTTCATATTAACGGTTTTCAGAGAATTTGGTTGTGAAATCTTGTTCTCCAGTATCTATCCTTGGCTTTCTTTATGTTAACCTTTAGAAGCCATTGTTCATTATCAGCATTCCATTTCCAACCTTAGTGTTCCTTCATGTTTGGCTGAAGCTCTTCCCTTATATTATTCATGTTCAGGACTCTTGCTGTCAACCATCACCACTCCACTTGTTCACCCTCGTTACCCTTACTCACCTTACCCTTGCCTAACTCTACTTTTTGTGACCCTCCAGCCTGGCTAAGACTCAGTGTTGTGATCAGGAGGAGGTGGCAGAGATCCTGAAGCAGTATGGTGACTGGCTGTACAGTAAAGGGAACCATGGGGCTGCTATGGATCAATACCTGAAGACTGTGCCGCACCTTGAACCATCCTATGTTATTAGAAAGGCAAGCTGGCACCAACATAACTGATGCATGTTCTTAGTCACCTTACATAGTCACTTATAGAATGTAATGGTGGGACTGTCAAGGTTAATTGGATAGCCAAGACAAGGCATTTAGGGTTCAGGATGATATTACTCTTCCCTCTCCCTCTGATTGATAAAATACCATTACTTATTTAATTGATTTTCTTGTTACGTCTCAGGAACAATGAAATGGATTAAAATAAATTATAACGTAATATTCCAGATACTTCTTGTGAAAATAATTCGGCTAATATCATGGAAAATGCAGATAACCTTATTACCTCTCTTCCATTACAACTTAATGGAAAGATACCATGTATTTTATTGGTGGGTATGTATGATATGACCTATAATGTGTATCCTTTCCTCCTTCCCTCACAGTACTTGGACACTCAACACATCCACAACTTGACCACCTACCTCCAAGCCTTGCATCGAACAGGCTCAGCCACTGCAGACCACACCAGTCTGCTGTTGAACTGCTACACACGTCTCAGGGACACACAACAGCTCAACGAATTTATCATGGTATAATATAACTTTGTACATTATTTCTAGCATGCATTTTCTTTGTGGGAGCAGAATGATAATGGTTATGATAGTCTTGATAGATTTTGACTTCCAAATAGCTTCTATTGCATAACTATTACACTTAAACCACTGATATAATGTTTTGATAACCATGCTAAGGTATGCATCTATTAGACATTGTTAATAATAATATAATCTTCCCTCTAATGGTACTAGAGTAAGGAGGGTGCCGTGGAGTGTGATGTGGAGCTTGGTGTGCGTGTGTGTCGCAGTGCCGGCTACTATGACCACGCGTTGGCCCTGGCAGCCCGGCATGGCCTCCACCCCCACCACCTGGCCATCCTTATTGATGACAAGAAAGACTATTCTGCTGCCCTCAGGTGACATTTTAGGGAATGGCAGCAAATGTAATGTGTATATTTACAAGGCATCAGTGTCCCATTAAGATTGTTTTAGCTGAATACACTGGTATATCAAGATAGGTGTTTGTTAAAGGCTGGTATATCAGACCAAGCTGTTGATGCATTTCTTTATTTTGTGTGTAGTCAAGTTGTTAATAATGGGTTTGACTGTACATCTGGTGTGCAGGTACATGGCCACCCTGGAGCTGGAGGAAGTGAAGGCCAATGTTCTGCGTTATGGCTCTGTCCTGCTGAACCATGTCCCAGATGAGACCACTGAGCTGCTGATATCACTTTGCACTGACTATAAGCCTTCAAACTCCCCCATTGTGAAGGAGGTACGTGCATGATGCTGTCAGTGTTGTACTAGACTTCAATTGTCTTTCTGTCAAAATCATTGTTTCAGTGTTTGTTATGGCTGGGTATCATTTCTTGTTTTGCACTCATGAAACAGGTGTAAAGAATAATGATCGATGGAAAAGATGAAAATGACCAAAGTTAGTTTACAGTGAGGATTATAATAGTTTTGATTTAGTTTTGAAGTTTGACCCTCCTTGTATCCCAATGTAGGGATCCCTCGACAGCTACCCAACCCCTGAGGACCCAGTGAGGGCAGACCCAGAGGAATTTGAGTACTTGCTGGTGGGGCACAGTGAGCATGCCATCACCTTCCTGGAGCGGATGGCAGACCCCCACACCCCTGGCAGGCAGCTCCTCTCCCCCCGCCTCTATACAACCTTGTTAGCAGAGTACCTCCACCAGTACAGTCTGGCTCCTGAAGGTAGGTGACAGTTTTTGGGGTAAGAATTTCAGTTTTTTATACATATGGGATTGAGTACAGTTTGTTTAGTTGGTTAGTTCATGTCTCACTGGATGATCTTTTACTTGTGACTTATTTTCAGGTTTTCTTGTCAGGAATATCCATCTTCCTTGCTGAAAGAGGTTATGCATTTTGTTTTTAGCACTTGTCCATTTGATAAACCCATTGCTTCATCTAGACTCGTGTACACAACACACATGAGCCCTCAATACTTCCTCATTTCTGCCTTGCACCATCCCTACATTTATAACTTGCCAATCATACTTTACTGTTTCCTCTCCTTGGCAGGCAGTTTGTGGTCTGTCACATTATTACATTACATACTTACAAAGGAGAAAGATGTGACTTTTCCATAAGTTTGATCTGAGTAGTACGTAAGTACCTGATCCTTATACCTTCTATTGTTTACTCACAGGTCAGGACCAGGTGGCACTTGGGGATAAGGTTCTAGCATTGCTGCGTAACCCTGATACCAAGGTGTGTCGTGACCAGGCACTGCTACTCTGTGACAAACACAAGTTCCATGACGGCAAACTTCTACTCTGGGAACAGGCTGGCATGTAAGTGGTTGGCAGAAAGTCCTGTTTCTTTGGTGTGTTTGGACATGTTGTGTCTTAAAGTTATGACCATATTCTTGTTCTTGTATAAGTATTCCTCGCCAACCTCCGGTGTTATGTTCCTAAAAATTGTCACTACCATAACTTCGGCATTAATGCCAACTTTGATCAATTCCAAATACATGTGAGCAAATTACACTACTATTGGTGATGTTCACATAGGTTTGAGGAAATGCTAACCTGGCATGGCGAGCATGTGGAAATGGAAGCTGCGCTGGGGGTATGCTCCCGCAAGGCTCAACAGCAGCCCGGCCTGTGGTGCTCACTGCTCCGTCTGCTGGCCAGCCCTTCTAGTCCTAGTCCCCCTAACCCCCATCACCTCACCACCTGCCTACACAACATAGGTGAGACCAAAAAAAGTACATGCATGTAAACTTACTCATCTTTCCCTCCTTTACTTCAACCAGATGGCTCCACAGCTGTCTCTTCTTTCTCTGAAGCTGAACTCTTCGCTCAAACCTTTGCTACCTACCAACTCTACTTTGGATGATACTGGGCATATTCCTCCTACTCCTCCACCCTCTGACTACTTCATCCCTGTTTTCCAGGGCCTCTCTGGCCTTGATTCTCGGAAGGCTTACGGTCCGGATGGAGTCCCTCCTGTTGTTCTCAAAGACTGTGCTTCTGAGCTCACTCCCTGCCTGGTCAAACTCTTTTGTCTGTGTCTCATGGCAACAGTAGAATTATCTACAGTTTTGGGCCACTTTAAAATTTAAGGAAGGCATGTTTAATAATTGAATGTTCTTTGTTTTTAAAATAAATTTCTTTTTTGCAGAAGAGAAAGGTCTTATGCCAGCCCTGGAGGTGCTGGAAGTGCTTGCCTCATCCCCACACATCACCCTGGGCCAGGTGCGAGACTACCTCCTGGGTGTGGTGGACTCTCACTCAGCTACACTGTCTGCCGAGGCTTCCCGCAGCCAGCAGTATGCCCAGGAGACAGGCAAGATGCGGGACACCATCAGGGATCTGCGGACAGGGTAAGGGGAGTAGTGGAGGTGTTCAAAAGAGGTCATGCACTTCTTTACTGAAACACCTATGTAGTTATTTGCTAATATTTCCACAGTACAGCATCATTCTTTATATATTTAATTACTTATCATGATTCTTCAGATTTTAAACAGAAATATCATTAATGAGCTTTTCTTCCCCCAAAGAGCCACCCAGTTTACTGCCACCAAGTGTAATATATGTAACAATGAACTGGAGCTGCCTTCAGTACACTTCCTCTGCAGACATTCTTTCCATCAGCAGTAAGTACTACCAGTTTGTTAATGTGTACAAGAATAAACTGTCGAGTCACATACTCCAGGATGTAATTAAGTGATTAATTGAGCATCAAACTCAAAAATAAAAAGCTATTCAAACGAGAGATGACAGATGCAAGGCCATTCACTTGCACACTTTACTCCTTTGTCTCACATTCTATCCTCCCACTTTACAGAGGGGTTCTTAACACTTTACTAAGGGTTTGTCCTCTTAACACTTTACAGAGGGGTTTGTCCTCTTAACACTTTACAGAGGGGTTTGTCCTCTTAACACTTTACAGAGGGGTTTGTCCTCTTAACACTTCCAGCAAATATTTGACTCTTATGTTATTCTTTATCTCACTTATCCCTATTTTGTCCAGGTGACCAAACTATCTCAGGGTGGAATGCTTCACCACCTTCACACCTCCTTTACTACACATACCAAAATGATCTTATATATGTATACACTTATTGATGATCTCTTTGTAATATTCATCCATCTTGCAGCTGCTTCGAGAGTTACAGTGAAAGTGATGCCGACTGTCCCATGTGCTTGCCCGAGAACAAGAAAATGCTGGATATAATCAAGGCTCAGGTAGAGAATATTACTTGGTAGTACAGTTAGTATAGATAACTTGGTTTGATTAATGTTCCTTTTTGTTGTAGAACTTTTGTGTGCATATTAACATGAGGAGTAAATTGACACAGAGGGGATGAATTTGAGTTTTATATTGATTCATGAACTTAAGATTAGAGGTGATAGCGGCAAAATGGAAGGATAGGGTGAGGAGTACATGCATGAAAGAATTGCTGATAGAGGGGGAGGGATTGAATTAGCAAGGATGGTGTGTGTGGACAGGGAGAGGTGGAGGCTCTTCTGCTGTGTCATATCCTCGGGAGACATTTCTGGAGGGAAAGAGGTGCGAGACTATAGATAGAGGCAAAGAGTGTACATCAACTGAAGGAAAACTGGATGAATATAGATATGGAGACAGGGCATGTATACTGCAACTAGATAGATATACATATTTTCAGGAGACTCACAGGAGTCAGCATGACCACTTCCATGAGCAACTGGAGCGCTCGTCAGCTGATGCCTTCACAGTGGTGGCCGACTACCTGGGCCGAGGGGTGTTCACTCACCTACAGTCACTGTCAGCACTGTACCCTCGCCTCAACACCACCAAGAGTAAGAGAGTTACAAGTGTTTCTTATATTTTTTTATGTCATGTAGGCTTCTTGACTCTGTTTCTTGGATGCTGCTGAAGGTCAGGGGTCTGAAGCAAAAAAAAACAGAGAAAATAGGAATAGTTGACCCGTGCCAAACACTGCTGCTCTGAGCATGGAATCTGTGAATGGCTGAAATATCCTAAGATCCCATTTGTCAGTGTTAACAGAATAAGCTATAGACATGGCCAGATTGAAACCATTATTGCAGACTAGTTTATAATGATGGCTAAATTGAAAATCATAATTACATGATTGCCTTGGCCAAATTAAAAGCATTGTTGACATGATGCATGACTATCTTTATTTTCAATGTTGTATGATTATGCGGGATAGCTTTGCCTTGCCTTGATGAGAAACTCCAAAAGTATTTAATTATACCTGAAATGAAAGACAATAGTTTTGCTACACATTTTATGAAGCGTCTTTTGAAAAACTGCATTGTTTTCAAGTGCTTAAACCCTCATGCAACAGGTGATATACTCAAGGTAGAATAGTGTAACAGGCTACCAAGGTTATGATTCTTTTACTTCAATAAAGAAACACTATAACCAAAAAAACGTAAAGTATAGCAGTAAATTTTAACTTTTTACACTGCAGAGTATAATAGTTCATTTTAATTTATTTTACATTGCCTTCCAACAATCTCCAAGTCTCTTGAGTGCTCAGGTTTCCTCACAGTTTATTCATGAATAGGAATTACAAAGATGTGAAAGGTGATCCATTGCCCATCAAGGAGGGAGTACCAGTGTGTCACCCGTTGTATGAGGGTTTGTTAATTATCCTTTAAAATTCTCATAAATTTGTGTTGGTGCTTGCATCAAAAGCTTGTGTAGTTTTATATTTTAATGTTTTGCAGCAAGCTGGTTGTACCTTGAGGCATTTTGATTATTGTTGATGTTTTCTATTTTTGTTTGCATGTATCCTTCCTTTAACTTGTTAAGAATTTGGGCTGGCAGTTGCTGCAGCAGGTGGGAGAGGAGGTGGAGGAGAAGTAGGTGCAGAACAGAAAAATAGAACTGAGGTGCCTGATTCTAGTCAAGAGGGAAGCCAAAGCTCCAGACATCACACAACACAGATCAACTCAACCGTTGGTGGGTGAAGTATATGGAGAGTGGTGGCGGCATTATATAGTGTGCTGAGGACAGTGTTATCATGACTTTTTTTTTTTTTAAAGTTAGTTAAAAAGAAGGTATTTGGTTGTAGAGTGATGAGAATGAATGTAAAGAGAAAGTTGTATGAAAGATTAGCTGTGCCCACTGCACTATATGGGGCTGAAACATGGAGTATGGCAGTATTAGAAAAGAAGATATTAAATGTAATGGAGATGAGGTGTCTGAGGAGTATGAACCAAGTGAAAAATGAGCTATATGTAACAAACATATGACCATCCCAGGCTAAGCTTAGTGTTTTAGTTTCTTTTGTCAGTTATGCTGATTACTACTAGTACAATACAGAAATGGCTTGATACAATATTTGAAGTAATACTTTTATCATAATGCTTTATCATTCCTGCTTGTGCTAATAGGGTGCCATTTTCTGCCTTGTAAGGTGCCATTTTGAATAGCATTATTTTGCTTGTGCAAAAAATCTTTACAATTTTTAGTAATCATGCCATGGCATATTTTTCAGGTATGACACTATATTTGAGACCTTTTATTTTCTTGTATTTGTTGGCCTTGGTGATGTAACAACACCTCTACTTTGCAGTCCCTGAAGTGGATACTCGGCGCCGTGCACTGGAGAGAGCCATGCCAGGACCTGCAGGTAAGGCAGCCATTCTGATTCTATGGGAGAGTCTGTGGTGAGTCTTGACTGTGGTTCATAAACATCCTATGGGGTAGATATATATTGGGGGGATAGATATATGGGGTAGATTATATATATATATATATATATATATATATATATATATATATATATATATATATATATATATATATATATATATATATATATATATATATATATATATATATATATATATATATATATATATATATATATATATATATATATATATATATATATATATATATATATATATATATATATATATATATATATATATATATATATATATATATATATATATATATATATATATATATATATATATATATATATTATATATATATATATATATATATATATATATATATATATATATATATATTATATATATATATATATATATATATATATATATATATATATATATATATATATATATATTATATATATATATATATATATATATATATATATATATATATATATATATATATATATATATATCTCTACCCCATAGGATGTTTATGAACCACAGTCAAGACTCGCCACAGACTCACATAGAATCAATCTCTCTCTCTCTCTCTCTCTTTTTTTTTCTAGCCTTGTCTTTCCATACACTACCTACACACATGTTGATAGTAAGAATAACATACATAAAATGACACTTTAGCAAGAGTTTTACTGTACTCGGATAACTTGTCTTGTGTCTCCCTTAGGTGTGGGCAGTGAGGGTCGCCTCCGGGTGAAGGAAGGCAAGGGTCTTGGTGTGTTGGAGTTTGAATCTGAGGGTCGCATGCGCTTGGAGGGTAAACCAGGAATGTCCAAGCTCATATCCAGTGGTGGTTCCTCAAGGCCCAATGACCCCAATTCATCAAAGCCCATAACCAGTCCCTCAGAGGCTCAGCTGAGGTCTTCTTTATCATCAAGCATTCTTGTGCCTTCCTCTGAGGGTCGAGTGAGGGGTGGTGAAGCCTCCAGGATGGGTGCAGGAGCGGCCAGCCCTTCCCTGCATGACCATATCACACGCTCCCCTCAATCCTCGAGGTCTGCGGATAAACGTGCCGTGAATCAAACGGTGGAGTCCATTTCATCGGCCGTCTCTTCGACACAAGTTTCCTCTTCCCCTCAGAATAAACCATCGGACAACCCCTTCCAGGATGAAGCCACAGCCTCCGGAGCGAATCCTTTTGGAGATTTTGAAACAGAAAATATTGAAGGCAATCCATTTGCTGATGATTATGATGACTCCAAGAACCCATTTGCTGATGACTCTCCCAACAATATCAGTCCAGACACCAAGAACCCATTTGGTTCCGATAATAAGTATGACACTACCCTCAATCCCTTTGGAGAGTAGTCTAGTGATGCAAGCCTGGCACCTGGCAGGCTGCTGGGAGAGGCTCCTACTACAACGGATATTTCATGTATGAAAACTTATATTTTGTATCCAAAATATATCCAACTTAATATTGCATATGATTACCTTAACCTACATGTATTACAAATTGCAGATGAACTATACATACCTCTGGATTGAGAACATTGAAGTCAGGATGATCATGGGACTGGATGTCTTGAATAACCTAGTCTGGAAAAATTTATTTGATTTAATTATAATCGCTGGGAGATGGCAGGCATTCCATTCCATATGAGGCATAAAATTGATACAAGGTAACTTGTTTAAGAAGGATGAATATTACATGCACTCTAAACTTTTACTGCCACCGTCACTAACAGATCAATTGGTGCTTGCCACATTCATTCATATCAAAGATACACCAGCAAGCCATCTTACATGAGATGTCTCATACATTGGTATTAAATTTGGATGTACATTATTTATATGTTTAAGAGATAAGTAAATAATTGATTTTTATAAATATCTTTTGACTTCCCTTGTGAGTATTTTAAACTTTTCCAGCTGCAATTCAGGAAAATAAAAATGAAGATTCTGAATTAGTGAATGGTTACCATAAAACTGGAGAAAATCAGATTTGGTACAAAGTCCATTTGAGACTTGTTAAGCTTTAATAAGTTACCAAACAGTGGTTTGTATTCACACTCTGGACCCCATAGAACGACTGAACGATAACTATTGTTTTATCAATCTGTATGATAAGCAAAACGTTAATGTTTAACAATCTATAAATACTTTATCCAATCTTCTCTTAAAACTTGATATCGACTCTGCACTCACGACCTCATAACTAAGTTTGTTCCAATCATCAACTACCCTATTTACAAACCAGTTCCTTCCTATTTCTTTATTAAATCTACACTTTTCCAGCTTAAACCCATTACTTCTCGTTCTATCCTGTTTGCTTACCAAAAAAATCTGATCTATATCTCCTTTATTGATTTTCCAAAACCATTTGAATACCTCGATAAGGTCTCCTCAAACTCTACATCTCTCCAAAGAGTGTAGATTAAGTGGATTTAACCTGTTCTCGTAAGTAATGTTACCAGTTCCTGCTATCATCTCTGTCATTCTTCTCTGTACTGATTCTAGCAATCTTATGTCCATCCTATAATATGGGGACCAGCAGCTCCCGTCACCCGCCGCCAAGTTCACGCCACATTCCCTTGCAGTACACACTCCTCCGGCCTTGCCATTCTCTCCAAGCTTACTCGTATCCTCCCTTCCTCAATGTATAGTATAAGGGAGACTGAACACTTGGGCTTCACTCGGAATGCTTATGACGGCTGGTTTTCTTGTGTGTCATGTTAGGTTACCTTTTTTGTTTTGTACATTCTTTGCTCGAAATCATCGGCATCGCTGTTTTTTTTTTACGTATTCTCATCAACTTAAACTGTCATGAGTCAAAATCGAACTCTCAAACTTTATTGGTCACGAGCTGAGCACTGCACCACAGAGCCACCCCGCCCTCACCGGGGTTTAGAGAAAATGAGTCACGCTGCCTATAGTCTGGCTAGCCTTAAGCCGCATTTTTGTCGTCCACGCGCGGGATTGGGTTTCGAAGACAGTCTTGGGGCCGATCAGTGGCCACCACAAAAAACACTTTTTCTTGACTTGGTGCCGAAATATTATTATCTGGCTTACAAACTTTCCTAAAAACTTTATTAAAAGTAAAACATAGCTACTGTACATTTTTGAAATTATTTGGCGACATTAATTTCCTTTTTGTTATGGTTGCCGAAATTAATGTCAGCGCCGAAAATAATCCTACACAGTACATAACCAAAACTGAGCTGTATAATCTAGGTGGAGTCTAACTAGCGCTAAATACAACCTCAGAATGACCTCAGAACTTCTATTTGTCACATACCTACCAAAAACATCCCAGTATCTTTCTATTTATCCATGTCTAACTATAATACACTGTTCCCTGGGGTGCAAGTCACTGCTTACTTGAACTCCCAAAAGTCCCTCTCACTATATGACCTTCCTAAGGTAGTGTCATTTAATGTGTAGTCTACAGACCTATTACCGGTAAAGGTTCGTAAGACGACCTATTCGATATCTCCTTACCTTTAGTATGCACTGCAAATTCAACCTCAGAAACTTCTAAAGATCACCTCAAACAGTTATTCTGCTGAATTACAGAAAAAAATACAATTTATTTTAGTTTACGTTAGGTTTGGTTAGGTTACGTTAGGTTTTATTTGGTTTGGTTAGGTTACGTTAGGTTTAGTTTGGTTTGGTTATGTTAGTTTTGGTTAGGCTCATTTAACTGCAGCTCTGGGAAGGTTATGCTAACAAAGTTATCTTATTCGGTAGATGTTTACATCTTCACCAGAATGCCATGTGGCTACGAAAGAAAATGGCATGTTTTCTAATTGCCTTTGCTATATGATAGCTTCTAAACATCTACATCTTCATTACTAAACACTGTTGATTCAATGTACTAAACTCGTATCTGGAACACCTGGATACTGACAAACTATAGATCGAAGTGCTTAAAGATACGTTGTCATCCACTATTCACCCGCTATTGGTACGGCCTATGCCTTATTATTTACCTGGTAAAGCATCTTTCAAGTTATGTTATGTTGATTATGTTATGTTAGGTACGGTTTGGTTCGGTTAGGCTCGGTTATATAAGCTTTTAACCTAAAACTTAGGCACATGCCGTAACTATAAGCGAGCACTATGAGGATACAACATTCGTTAGGTTATGTTTAGATTAGGTTAGGTAATGTTATGTTAGGTACGGTTTGGTTCGGTTATATAAGCTTTTTATATTATATTATACCAAAGTTAAGCACGTGCCGTATCTATAAGCGAGCATTTAAGTACGGCTGCCGTACCTGTAAGCTGTGCTATTATATATAGTACGCCACATACTCATTTCATGACATTACTAGCTTTAATCAGGGTAAAGCTGTGCTTTACCCTGATTAAAGCTATGCTTTACCGCTTTACCATACAGTATTATCATATTTGTGTATTCAACGCACTATTTTTCAACTAAGGTGGCGTCATTTCCCACAATTAAGGTGGGAATCAGCATATTTTACTCAAATAAGTAACTATTTACTCTCTCTGGGCCGCCATATTTCCTTCTTGTCGATGTTTTTCAGGGGAGTCCGGGTTGCAAGCTGAAATCCGTCTCTCAAGACAGCTCCCAGGCAGTCTTCGAGGCCGAGTCTTTTCAGCTTGGAACTGTCTTCGTATCCTCCAAGAAAAAGTGGACGACAAAAACGCGCCAGGCGGGATTGACTTGGGTTTACCGAAGACGATCTTCGAAACCGTGGACGACAAAAATGCGGCTTTAGCTTGTGGTTGGCGGGCGGAAACAGTCGGGGAGTACCCTTTTACAAGTCTGCCACGTGTCTTTTAATCCGCATTGTAGAAATGTTTTAATGTAAGTAAAACCATGGCAGACATGATCAGGAAATATGCATACACGTTTATTCATAGTATTATAATGTATGAAGAAACAATAAACTTATAATGGATAAGATATATATAAACATATAAAGAAACGTGGCATACATATTTTACAGTGTTGCTAATAAAAAGCAGTACCTATTAATGAATTTCCCTTTCGTTCTGGATAATGCATCTTATCACTCAAGAAAACTTCACATATGACATATGATGTTGCCAGATACACGATTCGGGCCTCATAAATTTTTAAAATACGAAATTGATTTGAATTTGCGCGGCAAATCTCCACACGTGGCACCGCTGTAGGACGGTTATTCCCCACGACCGGAACACCCCAGCCACACGCTAAGGCTAGCCAGACTATAGCTATTACGCTGGACAATCAAATCCCTATTCTACATTTTGCTCATTATGTGCGGCATGTCTTGAGCTTCATAAACTATTGATTTATATTTATCTGCGCATTAAGTCTACATATATTCATGAATGGGAGCAAATAAATTAATCTAACGTATATAATTGTCAGGTGAAATATACTGAACAGCTGTATCAGAGTGGGAGGGAGGAATAAAGAGGCTTACTCTGTCCTCTGCTTTCCATTTGCTTCCCGCTCCACCCACCCCTACACTAACGAGTGGTAACGGCTCTACACACACACACACACACACACACACCTGCCAGCTCTTATGACAAATCATCGTCCTCGGAGTCGCAGGATGATTGAAGTAAGCCGTTCTCACCACTGCGCCTACAACCATTAACCCGCCACCACTAACTTATATTCTCAGTACCATTCAACACTATTTTAATTCACACTCACGTTTTAGTTCCCAGTCAGTCCTCTCAATAATTCCCTTGTCTCCCTAAATGCTTCACAAAATACTGTGTACACACATATACTTACCAATGTAAAATCTTGTAGCCAAATAGCAGGAGCGTAGCACAACCTCCACCTCCAAGGCTCCAAGGGTGACTGAGACTGACGTAGCAAAGCCTAGCAGTGACTCTGAATCCGAACCACGATCTTCAAACTACTTCGTCTCGAAAACCTTTATTTTTTCTTGATAATTGATACTCTTGTTTTTGCATATGTTTCGTACTGAATTAAAAAAAAAAAAATTATTTGAAATGCGTAGGGCACCAGTGTTGTTGCATAACACGCATATCACTCACATTAATTATCTCCCGTCGTCATAGTTCATGTTCACGACTAATGAAACAAGTGGAATAAATCAATATTTTATTTGGCATAAGTACAAATGATTCGCTTGTACTCGTCTTATAACTTAAGTAAACAAAATTAAGTACAACATGTACAACACAGAGCGAGAGGTAATGCCGGACCTTTGGCGGCCGTGCAGCCGTCTCTGTCAAGTACTCCAGAACTGCTGCTGCTGTGCGAGTCTCCACAATGTATACATATCACAAGAGGAGTCGGCGCGCTCGACACCTCGGCCTGACGAGGCAGCCGACCGAGGGCAGTGCGTCGACCTGACCAGTTTATCACAAGGGGCAAGGGTCAGTATCTACAGTTGTATGGCATCATAAATACAGGATGAGCAATGAGAGCGGCTTGGCACCTGCAGGGCCTATGTACACACGAGGGAGATAGCCGAGGGGTGCCAATGGCCCCTCCTACCGCTGACCCTTGGCACTCCTGTGTGAGTGTGAGTGTGTGTGTGTGTGTGTGTGTGTGTGTGTGTGTGTGTGTGTGTGTGTGTGTGTGTGTGTGTGTGATTTACACTAGCGTTCAAAATCAATCCCTGTCTATTGATATATATTTTTAAACTTATTAATACTATTGGTAAAATTTTTGTATCTATAATCGGTTTGCGGAGCGAGAAGGACCCCTGGAAAGCAGCTCAGGTGTGCCTGGCCGGCGGTGGAGGGCTGGGGTGATGTATGTACAAGATGCTGTTGGGGAGAACCCGGATTGAGGCCAGCCTCTAGAGGGCACCATGCATGCTAGAGGCAGCTCCTCCTCAGTGGGATTCCTCAGGCTCGTACGACGCCTTCCAGATGTCCGCCAGACACACGGAGGAGTGGAAGCGATAGAAGAGCGCGAGCGGCAGCGTGAGATGGGATAGCAGCGTCCACAGCTCCTATAGAAATGAAGGATAAGACAATGTTAGTGCGTCCGCTGCAGTGAGTCTAGTATAATATAGGAATCTGAACAAGTGGTTGAGCTTGATTATCCACTGATAGGGTTTGCACCCTCTTCCTCCTCAGTGTTATTGTTATCACCACTACTTTATCATAACCATCATAATCACTACTATAAAAAACAACAAATAATTTAGATGCTGGTAAAGGGAAAAGCGAACAATTAACTCTCTATTACTCCTTAAATAGAAAAAAAGGTATCTAGGTTGGAGACTCACCTTGCCGTAAAAATCGTAGAATAATGAGTTTCCTTGTGAACTCTTGATTTCAAAGGTCTGCAGCAACCACATGGCCACATTGGCCACCACCAGGTACGTGATCACTTCGCGGCCAGGCTTCTTGTGCTGTAACGTCTGTGAGTTGGAACAACGGCGTAGACCGTCGCTCATCAACGCCGTCTGCAGGATGACTTGTGACACCTGCAGTACAGACACAGCCACGGACAGGTAGTTTCCGTCCGTGATGGAGGGCACCATGGTGAAGAAGGCGTAGAAGAAGATACATGGGAGACACACATACAGCAGGATATCGTCCACGGCGCTGATGCCGTGCTTGATCATGTCTAAAAGTCGGATGGAGTTGTAGGCGAAGAAGCCCGCCACCAACATACACGTGAGCAGAATAACCTCACTAGCGCCGTTGACATAGCCGCCCAGCTCTCTGGTGTCCTCGGATGCCGAGAAAATGAAGAACAAGATGATGGAGATAACGGTGGCTACGGTCATCAGCAGGCCGGCGAAAAGGCCGCGGTTGGAGGCGTGACAGTCCACGTAGATGATGAGGTTGGAGCTGAGCGACCTGCTGTTGTCCTCCTCGTAGGTCACCTCGACGGAGGGAATGTGAGTGTGGCGCTCAAAGCGGCCGATGTTCTCCCACAAAAGTATCCAAAGACCAACCATCAAGATGTTGAACTCGATACTGAAGGGGTAGAGGTAGGGCGTGGTGGCGTTGATCATGCTCGACAAATGAGTGTCGTTCTCACATCCGTAGTTGATGGTCCACGAGGATGAGCTCGCCTCCTTCTTGGCTTGGTAAACCAGATCGTCATCAAACTCTCTCTCGTTGGAATCGTCGTTATCTACATTATTGAACAGCGCAGGCTTGGTGTAACTTTCGGTAGAGCCGCTGGGGCCATAATCTTTGGTCTTGCTCTTCATGGCAATGGCTTGAAGGGTCTCCTGCATGATGGTGAACACCCAGAAGCACAGCGAGGAAGCGATGCAGTGCATGATGCCAAACCTCGCAAACACCTTCCTGCGGTTGATGATAAGCTGCAGGGAAGAGAAAAAGGACAGTCAGCACCACCAACACACCAACACTAACACTAACAACAAAACAAGTCACATCGCAAGACTCTTTTTCAGAATAATGCCGAGAACTCACGTTGGAGTACTTGAAGATGAAGAACAGCTGATAGAATGCGTAGACGGGCTGCAGGACGTACATGACCACATCGGTCGTGCAGGTGCAGTTCTCGAAGGCCGGATCGTCCTCCGTTAGGTACAGGATCTTTTGGCCAAGGTTGAGGCCGGTGTGGATCAGGTAACCCAGACAGAAGACTGAGGAGAGACAACACCGTCATGGTAACGCCAACCAAGCCTCAACACCAACCAATTAAATGCACACTCGTTTCGGAAATATATAAAATATGCAAATTTTAAAACAATACAAATGATTTTAATATCTAAATCAAGAGTTGGAAATTCATATTTATGAGGAAAGAGGTATGATTAGATTTTATGTTTGATGATACCAGACAGGAAGTGATGCTCACCTGTAGCCCCGATCTTGAGGTAGAGGGAGCCGCCGTGCCTGCCAGAGGTGAAGCCGTAGTGCTGTGGGATGGTCCTCGGGGCTTCCGGCACGTTAATGCGCAGCTGGTACTGGCCATCACCGGTCGGCTCCAGCTGTACCTGTTCGTCCTTATTCGCCTGCTTGGTTTTGGCCTCTTCTAGCGCCCGTGAAATGAGGTTCACGTAACGCCGTACGTCTACGTGGACATAGAACAGCCACAGCAACTGCACCACGATGAGGAAGACGTTGAATGCCTCGGCCATAGCAGAGTCGTGGTTGTTGAAGGTATCGGCCAGGTAAATCACGATGCCTAGGGTGACCAAGAACACCGCGTACATGATGCTCAAGTTCTCGCTCAGTATGTGCACGAACCATAACTTTTTCTCCTCGTCCTCGACGGAGTGTTGCGCACAGATGTGAGGCTCTGGCTGGGGCATGTTCCCTGCCTCGGGATGGGGACTCACCAGGGTCTGCTGGCTATCCATCTTGTGGTTACCACCTGTTAGGGAAGCCTGGGAGTCCATGTGCTGGATGCCGTGGTAGGCTGCAGGCGGACTGTAACCCACATCGCTGTAGATGGACTGTGTGTCGTTATGCAGGTTGGGGTACATGCTGGTGGACACGATGGGGTTGCCCGTGAGGGACACCATGGACACGGAGCGGGTGGGGTTGGGGGCCTGCGTATATCCCGTTAGGGGCTGCGGCGCGCCCTGCAGGTTGAGCTGCACCACCATGCTGTGACGGCGGCCTTGGTTATGATGCCCAGTGACCCCATGGGGCGGCGGCGTGTTCATGATGGGCTCCGTGGGTATACGGTTGAGGGGGGGAGGAGACCCCACCGGCAGCACCAGAGGAGAGGGCTCCGTGTGGGGGTGGTTCATTGCCTGGTTATTCATCCCAGCGACAACTCCAGACTTTCGATGACCTTGAGGCGAGTGTATGTCCTCCAGACTCTGAAACACAACACGCAAACCACGTATAAGCCTGGAATACTGGCGACCAACAATCACTATTAACACACACACACACACACACACACACACACACACACACACACACACACACACACAGTGGCCGCGGCCTCAATGCCCCGGGAACTCACTTCACAGTCAGAGTCGGACTGGTAGAAGGACACGTCTTGGGCCTCGTGAGTCTGGTGCTGGTTCGCGAGGTCGTTTGCAGAAGCTGTGGGGGAGAAGCTGGTCTGCGGGGGGTGGCGATTCACTTCCGCCACATGACCGCCGTAAGACGAGTACTCAGACGGCACCCCAGAGTCTGAGCTGCTGTAGAAGCCTCGAGACACTGTGAAGAGAAAAAACGGTATGAGGCCTCTCTTGGCAACGTACAAACGATGTCACTATACACCTTGACCCACACATGCTAAAAACAATGAGGCAACTGAGAAATGAGTACTCACGATGTGTCTGTGAAGGCAAGTTGAGGATATATCCTGGGTTGGAGGACCTATCCGCGTGATCGGGATTCGTGCCGCCGGCGCCCTGGGTATTATGGGCGTGGGCTTGGTTGTGGTGGGATGAAGTGCCACCACCTAAGTGCGGCTGCAATTCCGGCGGCGCGCTCACCTTCCTCACGCGGCTGTGCGGGTGCTGACGCGGTAATCCGTGGGCCGGGCGTCGCCGACTCTGGACTGGAGACACGAGGGCGCTGCTCCCGCTTACCTCGCTCTCACTGCACACAACACAAAAAAAATGCTTGTTATGACTTTTGAATCAGGACACGACGCAGATATCTCAAAACAAATAACACGTGGACAGCCTGTCAGCAGCACATTTAAGCCGTAAAGGTAACAGTGCACCATGAATACCAAGGAGTCGCGACACTTTACGCAACTCTGAAGTCAGGGTACCTTTGTAATCCAGGATACCCAGCCCCACCCCGACCCCCAACCCCATACCCCAACACGACCATCACACCATCATTCCCAATGGTCATAAAAAGCATGCACTCAAGAACCAAGAGTTTCATCTTTACGAACAAAGATGCATATAGAAAAAAAAGATGAAGGAAGAAAATAGTATGTTTTTTGGTACAACAACAACAACAACAACAAATTCTCAAGACACAAAAAACCACTGCGAATCCTTTTCTGAATTCGTCTTTACCGTGGGAACCAGAGAAGAATACCAGTAGTAATGGTGATAGCAGTAGTAAAAGTCGTAGTAGCAAACAACAACAACATTAACTATAACATAATCAATAACAGTAACAGTAACAACATAATTAGCATTATATCGTCCTTTTATGGAATTGAGGCGACAGGTGGCACGTTTATGACCTTAGATTTTATAACCAGACGAAGGGATTACCTGTTAATCGCAACGGACGGGCACGTATCACCTAGAGCCCCTTAGATCACCTGGATAACAGTCCCGTCGATTAGGGGAACACATTGATTTATGGTGGAAAGTATGTAGGTGATCGGAGTGCTCAGATTTATTACCAAGCTATTGATAAGTAAGACAGACGATTTACTTGGAACTTGGGGAGACCCGACACCCAGGGAGACCAGGTGGACATGGATCTTGAAGTGATGATTGTGAAACAGAGAGAGAGAGAGAGAGAGAGAGAGAGAGAGAGAGAGAGAGAGAGAGAGAGAGAGAGAGAGAGAGAGAGAGAGAGAGAGAGAGAGAGAGAGGAGAGAGAGAGAGAGAGAGAGAGAGAGAGAGAGAGAGAGAGAGAGAGAGAGAGAGAGAGAGAGAATAGAAATTAAAAGAAAAACTGAGAAATATGTCAAGAAAAACCGAAGCAGGAACTTATATATCGCAATGTTCCTTTAATTAATAGATCGTGCTAAGCAGTATATCCGGCGGCGGGCAACGAGGCTAAATTATACATGAGCAACGAGCGAGAACTCAGCGGCGGGGGGGGTGGAGGGAAGCAACACAAGGTTATACACCAACAACAACAACAACAGCAACAGCAGCAGCAGCAGCAGCAGCAGCAACAACAGCCTCACTCCGTAACCCCGCCTCGAAAGGTCGGCATTACATATAGAGAAAAAAAAGAAGAATAAATTGATTAGAGAATAAAAATAAACGTATAAATAAAACAATTGAATGTAGTTATCATGTCCTTAACGATGACTATCAAGACGAGGATATATTCTCTCCCTCTCTCCCTCTCTCTCTCTTTTTTTTTTGGTTTTTCTTTTGTTACATATGTTTATCACGGAACTGGATCAACGATGTTACGCCTTTCACTTGCCTTCACTACTACTGAAAACTGACGAAAGGCTGTGATACTCGATGCTGTCTTTCTCTCTCTCTCTCTCTCTCTCTCTCTCTCTCTCTCTCTCTCTCTCTCTCTCTCTCTCTCTCTCTCTCTCTCTCTCTCTCTCTCTCTCTCTCTCCTTCTCTCCCTCCCTCTCTCTCTCTCTCTCTTTTCCCAGCTCAGTAGCCGGGCCGCCTACCACGGAGTCCAGCTACTCTGAAATGCCACGGTCACCAGTGAACGCTTAGCCAAAAAGTTGTTCCTTCTACGTACAACTGTTGTGGGCGAGGGATGCCTGAATCTTATCTCTCTCTTTCTTTCTCTCTCTCTCTCTCTCTCTCTCTCTCTCTCTCTCTCTCTCTCTCTCTCTCTCTCTCTCTCTCTCTCTCTCTCTCTCTCTCTCTCTCTCTCTCGGCTGACATTTAGTTGTTGCTCCGTCTAACATTATAATTACTGTGTGTGTGTTTGTGTGTGCTTGTGTGCGTGCCCCGGAAGGAGTGTGGGTGTAATAATGACACACACACACACACACACACACACACACACACACACACACACACACCAGCACAATAATATATCCGGTTCCTATAAGTGCACACCTTCATTTAGTGGCCATGATGAAAACCATAGTGAGAAGCTTTCACTTCCTCCTATCACTAAATGACACCGGGTTACCAGATCATCTTATACATCCCCTCACCTGCCCCTAGAACCATACACCACCCCTCACCTGCCCCTAGAACCATACACCTCCCCTCACCTGTTACCTAGAACCATACACCTCCCTTCACCTGCCCCTAGAACCATACACCACCCTTCACCTGTCCCCTAGAACCTTTCACCTTCCCTCACCTTCCCCCTACATCCTTTCATTTAGCCTCACCTGCACCTAGAATCTTTCACCTGACTTCACTTCTCCCTCTAGAACCTTACACCTTTCCTCACCTGGTCCCTGGAATCCCTGTTGCTACCTTTTCTCCACCCCCTTCCCTGCTTCCACCCCTTCTCTACTCCCTCCCCTGCTGTCTTCCACACCTGTTCACCACAATCGCCACAAACACCACCACACCCATCAACACTCGTACTCGCTCGCCATCTGTTGACCTTAAGAGGTGACACATGTGGAATTACATACACATTATGTATGTACACATTAAAACACCCTGTGCGTGAAAGAAAATACTATGGTTGTGTGTGTGTGTGTGAAAGAGAGAGAGAGAGAGAGAGAGAGAGAGAGAGAGAGAGAGAGAGAGAGAGAGAGAGAGAGAGAGAGAGAGAGAGAGAGAGAGAGAGAGAGAGAGAGAGAGAGAATGTGGTGGTATGTGCTGTAGGTAGTGGAGGGATGGGAGGAGGCGGGGGGGGGGTGTTCTGTGGTTCTGGCAAGGCGAGCAAGGCCGGGGTTAGGTTCCCGTAGAAAAAAGAAAAAAAAATATTATATGGCCACTTCACCCCACCTACACCTCAGGGCCTAAAGGTCAGAGGTGTGTGTGTGTGTGTGTGCGTGTGTGCGTGTGTGTGTGTGTGTGTGTGTGTAGTCCCCGGGCGGTACATTAAGTATAACACGAGGCACAACACACTCAGAATAACTGTTTCATCATGCAAGTCGAAGGTAAGAAGATGAAGAAAACCCGACAAGAAAGGATTTGGTTTCTTGACTAAACCGCGTAAAAGAAAATAGAATAAGAAAAATAAATAAATCCCGCACAAGACGTGATATTCTGTGTATGCAAGGAAAAAAAACAATATTTCACCCGGAAGTCGTCCATTGTACGAACGAAACATTAACATGAGATGAATCAGAAGCCCGTGAAGCAGCGACACAAAGGTTTCACTTCTGGTTTGTCCTAGGAATGAAACTGTTGCGTAATATACATCTACACTACACCCAACACAGGAAACAAACACCAACCAATCACACAACAAACTGAGCCTAATAATAAAGCACCACACACTGGGTTTTATTCTTTACAACAAACATCACCGCCTCCTTCAAGCTGGCGCGTGCAAGGCTTTGTAACTTGAACTGTGACGTAGCGAGGCTGAACAGGAGAAGAAAAAAATGGATTGCAGACGAGGAAGCTTAACTTTTGACTCTATGTGGCTGCCAGGCTAAAAAAAAATATATGTGGGTTGGTTGCTTCATGTATTTCCCGAAGGATTACTATGACCTGAGGCAAGTGATAAAATAATTATTCATATAAAGCGAAAACACTCTTACCCCTCCTTCCTCCTTCCTCCTTCCCTCCCACCACAACCACCACACCCACGGGCTGACGTGTCCACCACGCCCGTGGCTCCTCCCTGTAGTCTGACCTTTCCACTACAGTCCTCTAAGTTATGGCGTTTTCCAGAGCGCATCGGTCAGCACGCCATGACCCGTGCCATTGAGAGCGTGAACGATGGTTGAGGGAACTTTCGTGGCCACACCGTTGATCAGCCAAACTTGCCTTCCTCGGCTGCTCCATTTTTTTCTCTTAATTCTTTCTCTCTATTTGCGTTTTACTCAACACAAGACGAGCGTGTGTGTCTCCAGTCGGTGACTAGGCCATGACGACGTCAGTCTAGGTCACAACGCATCCGTGGCCTCGTCAACAGCGGCAAGGACTTGTGTTTTGTTACTTATCCACGCTGCGGCAGTCATACCCTGAACGGCGCTAAAACATTCTAGAACTCCACCACCACCACCACCACCACCACCACCACCACCACTGCCGCCGCTGTCCCCTGCGGCCAAACTCTCCCTGGTTGCTCAAGTAAATAACCAACTTGAACTCGGGCACAGCTGAGATGCCCCACACATGTTCTCTCCGTCCCGCTGAGAGGGAAACTGAACGCACACAACTTGCCCCGAAGGTCTTCCCGCTTCGGCTGGGTCGATAACCTTGAGAACTGTTAATTTACTTTGATTAGAGGCAGTTGGAAATCGATCACTCGTTGGCAACACACGTCTCCAGAACCCGATGAATTCTATTCGGGAGTTCCCCGGATGAGTTTTTAGGTGTGGTCTCGCGACAAGGAAGATGTTAAAATATCTTAAGCTTTTGTGAGAGCGACCTAAGGTTGGGTGAGCGACGGTGAGCCGAGGACAGGCCAGGCCTCTCACGTGATACACTGTAACATCCTTTTTGCTGCAAACAGGAATAGTGTTGTGGCAAGGTTTACAGAAGTGGGGACACGTTGCCTCACAGCCGTAGCCTTGCCAGTACTGGAAGAGAGAGCAAGCCTCGGAAAGGTGACCAGTTCACACGCTGACGAAATGCTGACGGAACACTGATGGATTGATCATTGTAGCGAAATTACACGACTCTTTTTGTCCTTTTTTGTGTCATCATCTATTATGTCACTTGCACGTGGTGGCGGTGGGAAGCGAGAGACAATTGCCTTACACACTGCCGCACCAACACATGTGCGTACACTAATGAGCAAAAAAGGACATCCACCTCCCACTGCTGCAACGAACGACATAGTCATCCACGTCAAAGAGAGGGAATGCGATCCACAGCTTTCTCCAAGTTCAACGCAGCTTCAACAACATTTTCACTGCTCCTCCACTGAATATAGACACCACTGGCGGCGCCTTCTGCAGGCATGTTCAGGTACACACACACACACACACACACACACACACACACACACACACACACACACACACACACACACACACACACACACACACACACACACACACACACACACATCTTCCCTCACCCCCGCACGAGTTCAGAACAGGCCAAGCGTGCAGCACGAGTGTAGCAAAGCGAGCCAGTATTTACAGCAGGCTGATGGCGCAGAGTGTGTCCTCTGTGGTGGATCAGCATCTACTACTATTACTACTACTACTACTACTACTACTCCCTTTCTGTCACACACACACACACATACACTTCCTGGAGTCAAAGGGGCGCCTAACCCAGTCATGTCGTCACCTACAGCATGATTCAGTCTGGCTTTGTAGGAGTGTCTACAAGAGTGTTCTTCAAGTCATATCGCAGGTCTGTACAGTTGAGTTTGGGTGATGCCCTGAGAGTGCTTAGTGCCCACTCCTGTTCTCCCCAAGGCCAGACGGAAAACGCATCGACTAGGTGAGATGGGGTGTAAGAACGGAGCTTAGGGTACTTACAACTCACCTAATATTGCTGAGGACTAGACGAAGAGGGATGGTTATAGTTGTCATGTTAACTATTCCCTCCGTAATAAATACTTGGGGGGAGGGAACAATGTCAACAACTTGTACTGTTTTGTTTTCAGTTCACGTCACAAGCTTTGCGTCACCAGTCGAGGCGCCATTATCAGCACTGCTGTTAGAGTCGCAACGAGAATGACAGTCCCAAAGAGGTAACGGAACGCACAGTCTCAGTCATCAGCGTGTTATTTCTCTTGGCACTGCTTCACCTCAGACCGATTAAAACCTTCCGTTTCCGACTATGTCACACAAACACTGTTGGTGGTGGTAGTTACCGTGAGGCGTCGACACTAAGTCCCGAGATGCACACAAACAGCAATTATCAGGTTAATCCTCCTCGCGCAGAGCTCCGGGCAATGGCAGCTTTTCACTCTTCTTGGTGCTGGAACTCCCCGTAGCTGCCTCCTCGCCCTCCGCGGCTTCCAGACCAAGTGAGGCTCCTGGGATTCAGAGACGAGACGATCGAGTCCTTCGTCCTTGGCGGGGGCCGGGTGACTTGTGGGGGAACGGGTGGCGGGCTCGGTGTAGTTACCACGCCTACACCGCCAAGGGGACTCCCCGCGCGCCGCTCCTAAGAATTCAGACCAATCTCATTCTTGCGCAATGTAAACACTTGGAATGGCCCTTCAAGCCCTTAGTCGTGTGTCCGTCTTTTCGTCTTGAGGTGGCTGACTCGTCAACCCTCGCAAGGCAAAAGGAAACACTGCAGAGGTCGCCCACATCCTCTTTCCTGTGGGTTTATTTTTAAGTTTTCACTCAACGCCGCAAGCAGGCAGGGAACGATGAGATGGGGTGGGGCTACCCGGGTGGCCAAAAGGTCCTGCTAGACTTTTTTTTTTCTCCCTCTCTTGTGTCTCTCTTAAGATAAATGCCGCCTGATAGAGTCCACCTCTGTCCTCGGAGTGACACTTGCTCTCAGTAGCAGCGGGAACTTTGCACTTTACTGATCAACACACAACGGTTCCTCGGCCGCAAAATTTGGGTCCTTGAGGAAAAAAACTTGTGGGTGGCTTGCTGGATGCTGAAGCGACCCCGCGGTGCTGGTGACGAGGCTTGCATGAAGAGGCGGCAGTCATCCCAGTGTTGTTATTACATCCAATTACACATTCTTATTAGCATTATCTTCTCATAATCATTAATTACATGTGTAGTGGCGGCAGGCATGATACACATCTTGGACGGAAAGACTTGCTACCGGGCACACATCCACTACCTTTCCTCTTCCCTCTTATACTACCATGACTTTGCTGCGTCCAGAACAAAGACCAACCTGCCAACTTTCATCTTTTCTCTTAGTGTCTCGTCTCAGTGACTTGCATTTCGTCTCCACGACACACTCATAACAACAGTATTTCCGACGACGAGACGCGGAACAACTTTATACCAATAACGATTACATGACTTTGTGGAAGCAGTGTCCAGCTCATCCGCCTGTTTGTTCCTGTTAACACCAACACGAACGAGAAACAGACTCTTGTCATGGATGAGTTTCTTAACACACATACAGACACACACACACACACACACACACGCACCCCCCCCCCACACACACACACACGCACACCCCCCCCCCACACACACACACACATGCACACACACACATACACACAAATGACCAGCAAACTTTAACACCATCACCGCCTCCAGCCTGCAACACAAAGCCTTGCCGTGACATCTCTTCACAAAACCGAGTCTTCCATCCTCATCCTCAACGTCGCTTTGTCATTTCCATCAACAACATCCATCACCACGTTTTCATAATTCTTTAAACTCAAAATTTTCCCTTTCTCTTATTCAGGACACGTACTGCGCTTCTAAACCAGCGTCCTCAACTGGTTATTTGCAGAGGTCTGGGTTCGCTCGCGTTGCAGGGCCGAGGGAGGGTTGGTGGGCATGCTAGGGTGGGATGGGGTGGGGTTAGGGTTATTAGGGCGGCAGTATCTATCGCTACCGGTGTTTTTAAGCCACATGGTAAGTGCGTGTATCATACTGCTGTGCCGGATAGGGTAAGGCTGGAAGTGTTGGCCT
>JAPQNM010000012.1:2079305-2084305 GCA_029783475.1 Metacarcinus magister | reverse complement strand
CGAGTAGCGGTTTGTCCTAGTCTTTGTGAGTGATTCTTAAGTTCAGGGTCGTTGTGGTGGTGGCGTGGCCCTGGGTGTGGGGTGTGGCGCCGTGGGTAGAGTGGTGGTGTGTGGTAGGGTGAGGTGATGTAGGTTATGGTGGGCATGTAAGGTGAGGGTGTTAAATGGTGTTAGGGTGTACATAGGTGTTAGTAGTGTATATAGGTGTTAGTAGTGTATATAGTGTGATGATTCTCTGTGGTGGTGGTGGTGGTGATGGTGGTGTTATCTTTGATAGGCCCGTTACCATCCTGTTTACTCACTCTCTCTCTCTCTCTCTCTCTCTCTCTCTCTCTCTCTCTCTCTCTCTCTCTCTCTCTCTCTCTCTCTCTCTCTCTCTCTCTCTTTAAAGTTCGTGAGTGCAGTTTTAATCAGCTGACCCTCGCTTCATCGCTGTCCCGGTAAACACGTGTACCTTACTACCAGAAGACATCAAGGTCATGACTCATACGGCCTCGTCTCCCCCTCACCCTTACCCCTCACCCTTACTCGCACTCTCCCCTCTTATTCTTCTCACTTATAAGTCTCCATCACCTACTTATATAGTCACACGCTATGGCACTTTCTTCTGGGTGTGTGTGTGTGTGTGTGTGTGTGTGTGTGTGTGTGTGTGTGTGTGTGTGTGTGTGTGTGTGTGTGTGTGTGTGTGTGTGTGTGTGTGTGTGTGTGTGACCTTCAAGTTGTGATTAAGTTTACACCTTTATTCCTGCTGCCACACCTGCTTCTGCTTCTCTTCACCTACACACCTGTCTTCACTACACCTGGCTACACCTGCTCAACATCCCCCTCCTCCATCAACACCTGGTCAGCTTACAACACCACACCTGTACACCATCACCACCACAACACCTTCACTAATATAGTTACATTACTTAAAGTTTCTCACACACTAGTAAGTACAGGTGTTCATATTAATAAGTGTTAATTAATGCTTTGATTACCTGTCCTCACAAAAAAAAAAAAATTGTAATGGTGTAATATATTAATAAAAGTAACTATAATTTTCTACTTAAAAATAATGTGTTTCTTCCCATCCACTATTTGCATCCATAATTCATTCCACATCCACTCCCACTCCACTTTAATTCCACTTGAAAATTCCCTTCCACCTTACCTGCCCTCACCACACACCACTTCCCTCCCTCCCTCCCTCCCTTCCTAAATTCCTCTAGATCCACTCATTTCTCCAGTTTCACACAATCCCTCCAGTGAATCTACTTTGGCATATCTATAATTCCCTTCACACCACACCCTCCCTTCCACCTCCTCCGGTTACCTTCTGCATCGCCTTCCCCTCCAGACTAATACACGTGCCTCCTGAAGAACCTGTTTGACCATACCAACCCCCATACACACACACACACGCACACACACACACACACACGCACACACACCAGGCTGCTCACTCACCCACGCACACTCGGGAGGTCTTACCACTCCCAAACACGTATTAAACTAGTCACGGTTTGTTGGATGAGAAGAAGAGGAGGAGGGGGAGGGGGAGGGAGGAGGAGGAGGAGGAGGAGGAGGAGGAGGAAGATAGGTGTTCCACGTTCGCTTGCACAACATCGACCTTTGTCCCGTGTTAAGATTTCTATCCTGTGTTGCAAAGTGTGAAGACCATGTTGCGAGGTTAGCGAAAGAGAGAGAAGAGAGAGAGAGGAGAGAGAGAGAGGAGAGAGAGAGAGGAGAGGAGAGAGAGAGGAGAGAGAGAGGAGAGAGAGAGAGAGAGAGGAGAGAGGAGAGAGGAGAGAGAGAGAGAGAGGAGAGAGAGAGCGAGGAGAGGAGAGAGAGGAGAGGAGGAGAGAGAGGAGAGAGAGAGAGAGAGGAGAGAGAGATAGTAATTTACCTTGAAGCGCTTCTCCCCTGTTGGAAATAACATACTGATTGCAGAAAATTATACAAAGAGCTAGAGAGACGGAGAAATAAAACGAGGAAGGTAAGATACACACACACACACCCACACACACACACACACACACACACACACACACACACACCACAGGAGACAGACAGAAAAAATCCCCCAAAATATCACATAAGAAATAAATAATAAAAAAAATATAATTAGACTGTCACTTGATCCTCCCTTCTACATCCATAACGCGGAAGTCCCTACTACGGTGTCCCTGTCTTGAGGGGAACCTGTAAGGGGCACCACCACGTTACCTATCCTCACCTTCACCTACCCTTACACCTTCCATAACTACACACACCTATCAACTGTCCCCTACACTTCACCTTCTACTGAAACATGTCATTCTCACACTGCCTTAAACTTGTCCTGAATTAAGTTCGGATTGTTATCTAACACTCTATTCTTTACTTATATTTAACCTCCTAACACACATCCTATCTTATCCTCACACTTATCAATCTCACACACACACACACACACACATACCTTTCCTACCTAACACTCTATCTTCCCCTCACACTTATCATCCTCACACACACACACACACAATCCTATCCTCACACTCACACACTCACACACTCATCACCCTCCACCTTCTATTCCTCCCACACAAAGGACAGAGTCACGCAGGTATTTCTTAATTATGTGAATGTAATGGAACGTGTAGTGAGAGAAAAACGAGTGCAGTGAAATGCGATAATTAATACTGGCGGTGGTGGTGGTGGTGGTGGTGGTGGTGAAGGTGGTGGTGGTGAAGGTGGTGGTGGTGAAGGTGGTGGTGAAGGTGGTGGTGGTGAAGGTGGTGGTGTTGGTAGTGATACGAGTAGGTTGTTCCCTTGTTCTACACCTCAACTTTCTCACACGATCCGATCCTATTTCCCAGATCCAATTGTAATAACGATAATAATAATATAATAATAATATAATAATACCAATAATAATAATAATGATAATAATAGTAATAATAACAATAACAGAAAAAAAAATGGAGCAAACAACATTCCTGAACTTGGCGAAGGAGAGAAAGTACAAAAAAAATAAAGGTAAGAATGAAAATATAATAATGAAAATATGTGATCAGCTAAATCCTGTTCACTGAGGGATATTTTGTTTCCTGCGACTTAGGAGGGAGAGAAGGAAGGAAGGAGAGAACAAGAGAAGGAGGGAAGGAAGGGGGGGGGGAGGAGAAGGGAAAAGAAATGAGTGAGACAAGAATTAAAGTTTTGAGAGAGAGAGAGATAATAAAGGATAGGAAAAGAACATAAGAGAGAATAAGAAGTGGAAGAGGATATAACTTATAGAACAGTTGGCTGGAAGGATGAACAAAGGGAGAGAAACAGAAAAGGAAGAAAATAAACGAGATAAAAGATAGATAGAAGAGAGAAAATGAGCAGGACGAGAAGGAGAAGGAGGAAGAGGAAGGAATCAAGGAATGGAAGGAGAGAGAGAGAATAGAAGATGCGAGGAAAAGAGGGAGGGAGGGATGGAGGGAAGGTGATGCAAGGTGAGGGAAGGTGAGGTGAGAAGAGGTTAAGGCAAGGGAGGTTATGCTAATGCGAGGGAAGGAGGGAAGGAGGGAAGGATGGGAAGGAGAGAAGGAGAGAAGGAGAGAAGGAGAGAAGGAGGGAGAGAAGGAGGAAACAGGACAGTCACGTGAGGGCCAGTTTCTAGAGCCTCTCGTGATGTTTTTCCTCTTTTTCCTTCACGAGACAAGAAATATTACAGACTTGGGGAAAACTAATGGAGGAGAACATGAAATTTTTACAGAAAGCATTAATTCTTAGAAAAGGTTAGGTAAAGAACTTGTAGTGGAAAATAAAAGGGAATAAATAATGGAGATATATAGAAACAAATTGTAAAGAAAATACCGCATCATTTGAAAGAAGATAGCATTTATATATACAGCAATAAACTTCAAATTCAAGGGAGTTGCTGAGTTTTATATTCTATCTAATTAGTGAAGGGAACATATGTAAATAAGCACATAATCTGTTAATGTATGAATTTTAAGTACACAAAAAGACTGATAACGCAGTAATATACAGTACAACAAAGAGTCCAAGCATGATGATATAATCTCAATAATATAGATACATAACAAACAAGAATTTATTTTCCCCTTTATTGGGAGACTTCAACAGCACGTAACCATAACAAACAACACTATGATACCCTAACTATATCCCCTGCACCCTTTTCCCCCTCACACACACACACACCTACATCAACACCAGAAGCCCAACTCAGACCAACAACCGGCTCACACACATACAAACAACCTCTAACTTCAACTATAATTCCAACCCCCAAAGAAGAAATTAATGTGTCGCTCCAGTTTTTATTTCTTTTTGCCTCGAGTTATTTAAGTCTGGCAGCAAACAGGTAAGGCAGACAGGACAGAACCCCTAAGAAGTTTGCGCAAGGCTCAGGGGAATGTCCCGTGCCAGGGGTTAAGGAGGCTCAAGGGGACAAAAACCCAAGGGAGGGAGAGCGAGGGAGAGAGGGAGAGGGAGGAAAAACAAGGGGGATTAGTAAAGGTAAGGTTGTGTTAATGCCACGTGAGTCCCCGCCTGATGGACCGAAACGAATCTCCGCGTTACTTCCTCACGAACGCCACTGTGTGTATGATTTTTTTTTTTTCTTCTCTCCTCCTCTTTGTTTCTCTTTCTTGACATTTTTGACTTTTCTCCTCTTCCTCCTCCTCCTCCTCCTCCTCCTTCCATCACAGTCAATATATCCAAGTGAAGTGGTATATATATGTTGGTACAGGGTTAAGTCAAGCTCGTCTTACCCTGCCCCAACACCTTCTTTTGTTCCGTTTAATATTACACCCGCACTTGTTCCTCCCTCGCACCACCTCCGCCTCCATGCTATTCCAAAGGTCAATGGTGCTATTTAGGAAGCTGGATCCCTTTACATCTTTTAAAATATCAATTCTTTATTATTAAATTTATGTTCATGACTATTTTTATCCTTTCGTTTTGCATCACCAGAAAGTTTCCTCTATGTTCACTTTCCAGACTCATTATTAACTGTAAAATTG
>JAPQNM010000012.1:2061805-2069305 GCA_029783475.1 Metacarcinus magister | reverse complement strand
CTGAGGGGAAGCAGGAATCTTGAACTTAAAATTTGACCGAACCAACCACCAGACAGAAGAAAAAATAAAAAAAGAGAAAAAACGAGAGAAAAAAAGCATTAGATATAACATTAAGACGAATACGAACGAACGGTAAAGACGGTTTTTACACCATCAAAGACTTCATTTATTTTTTATTTTATTTTAGTATCACCCTTTAACTTGTGTGCTAATTATAAACACCTTAGACAACACAACATTAAATTCCGCGACTCACAAAACCGATTCCAACAACGAAAAAGAGAGAACAACAAACACACACACACACACACACACACAGACATAGGTAAGAAATAGAAACTGACCCAAAATATCCAAATGCCAACTAGCCGCCAGTGTCCTTAGCATTATGAAAATTCTTCTAAAGGTCGTAGCGCCTGAGTGGTGGTGGTGGTGGTGGTGGTGATGGTGGTGGTAGTGATGATGGTGGTGGTGGTGGTGGTGGTGGTGGTGGTGGTGGTGGTGGTGGTGGTGGTGGTGGTGGTGGTGGTGGTGATGGTGGTGGTGGTGGTGGCGGTGAGGGGATGATGACCACGGCTTTAGAAGGGATTATCACAGCGGCAGGTGAGGGTAGGTTACTGCTTATCAGACGGCGATGTTGATGGTGTGCGTTTTTGTGCAGTGGTCAGCGTTCGGACATGGGAGTCGAGGGTCCCGGGTTCGAGTCCCCGATATCCGCTGACCACTTTTCATACTTTGATATCACCGCCGAGTGGCCAAAGACTACCAAATTGCTGCTGCCATACTGTCCTCAGACGGGACTTACAACGTTAATATGCATCTGAGGCTGTAGCAGTAATAAGCCTCACACGTTCTCAACATATTCAAGAGAGAACGTAAATATTCGAAGCGTCACTATAAAAACTCTAAAACCTACACCAAATAACAGGCGAGGCAAGTCCATCTGTGCCTCCATATGCCTACTGGTGCCAATGGTTAATGATATAGAAAACACACACACACACACACACACACACACATATATGCTTCCACCTGTTGTCTATGGTGGTGGTAGTAGAAGAAGTAGTAATAGTAGGAGAATACTACTACTAATAATAATGATGATAATAATAATAATAATAATAATGATATAATAATGCAATAATAACCACCATCACCACCACTAACAACAACGATAATAACACCAATCATGTTGCACTGAGAAGAAACAATAATTATGTACCATGTTCAGATAATAGGTATAAGGAGGAGGAGGAGGAGGAGGAGGAGGAGGAGGAGGAGGAGGAGGAGGTAAAAGAGGAGGAGGAGGAGGCCTTGCACCAATTATGTAACAAGTGCTATTGGCCTTTTCCTAATCTTAATCCCGTCTCACAATGCATATTTGCAACACACACACACACACACACACACACACACACACACACACACACACACACACACACACACACACACACACACACACACACACACCTCACCTTCACATTCTGGCACTACTAATCAGGCTGCACTAAAAACCTTGATTTGGTAGTGCTTCGTCTACATAAACATTGCCCACCCTACACCCCCCACCCCTCCTTCCCTCCCCTGTACCCTATCATGTACCCTGCCCCTTCCTCTTCCTATGGGTATGTAGGATCATGTAATAGTTTTTGTAGCAATAGGAATGTGGGTATATTTTTTTCTCCCCCTTTTTCATTTCTCGGAAAGGCAAAATACGAGATAAATTGTACATGAAAATAAAATTGTATACGTGATTTATGAACTGATTTTAATGTTACACGTCACGATTTTATCAGTTTTTTTTTCGTTTTGTTGTTTCATGAAGAAGAAAAAAATTGGAATGGAAATCAAGTCAGACTAATTACAGGTGTCTTGTGTTGGCCGGCAAGCACGTTTAATTAAGTACTGACTAAATTAAAGCGAGTGCAAGTACTCTCTCTCTCTCTCTCTCTCTCTCTCTCTCTCTCTCTCTCTCTCTCTCTCTCTCTCTCTCTCTCTCTCATCCTCGTTGCTTCCTGGGGCGTGTCGAGGCCGCGTCAAGGGATGGAAATTAACGAACCACTTGACGGAGTGTTGTCTCGGAAGTCAAAGGGGAAACAGTAGTATTATTCAGAGTATTAGTTCATATCTTTTTTTTTCCCTTCGCTTTCAGGCTTACGTTGGCAAACAAGTCCACGAGGGAAGATTGTTGATTTATGAAAGTAAATGTTGAAAGTTCAAATTTTGCCTCTTGTTTTCAGCCTCTGCCTTGGGCGTGGGGACGTGGGGGCGTGAGAAAGGGTAATGAGTTAAGGACGTGCTTTGTGTGTGTGTGTGTGTGTGTGTGTGTGTGTGTGTGTGTGTGTGTGTGTGTGTGTGTGTGTGTGTGTGTGTGTGTGTGTGTGTGTGTGTAATGATGATAGCGATTTAATGTTATTTCATCTATGCATTCATTTTTTTCCTATTTTTAAGGCACAGTGAACACCACAAAGTGACTCACGGTGCTGTAAGTAAGTCTTCGGGCTGACACTTGCTGACTTGATGCACGCGAGTGTGGTGTATGTATGTGTGTGTGTGCGTGTGTGTGTGTGCGACGAGTAATTGACTGGTTTGCTCGCCACCAACCCGAGCACCTCCCGAGGGGGCTCAGCAAACACCTTTTTACACGAATGTTTCTAGTAGTTGTAAACACTTCAAGGACGTGGCTCATTGGCTAGCAAAATGGACGAGAAAAAGTGGGCGTGAGAAAAAAAATACGCCCATCCCAAAGTGACCATTTTAGAACCATATCTTTAGTGCTGACAGTAGGTATTGTGGGTGGCAGCAGGAGTGGACGGCGTCTATCTGTCTGTCTGTTTATCTGTCTACCTACGTGTGGGTCTGTTTGTTTGTATATTTGCTTGGCTGTTTTGTTCTCTTCTGTATGCTCATTAGTCTGCTTTTTATCTATCTATCTTGTGTGTGTGTGTGTGTGTGTGTGTGTGTGTGTGTGTGTGTGTGTGTGTGTGTGTGTGTGTGTGTGTGTGTGTGTGTGTGTGTGTGTGTTTGTTTGTCTCTTCTCTTCTGTGTATGTTTGTCTGTGTGTATGTATGTATGTAGCTTTTACTTTCTCTATGTCTTTCTTTCAATATTACTCAATATGTCTGATCTGTAATTTATTGTGTGTGTGTGTGTGTGTGTGTGTGTGTGTGTGTGTGTGTGTGTGTGTGTGTGTGTGTGTGTGTGTGTGTGTCCCGTCCCCTCCGCCAGCGTGTCCTCCACCTTCAGTGTCGTCCAGCCTCCACGTTACCGTTACAGGGTGGCCGCTGGGTCCACGTCTGGCAGGGCGCACAGACAGCCTGTGGCCTAACAGTCTGATTTACTTGTTGTTTGCTAAACTTGAATGTAAATAATATCTATTAAGGCGGGAAAAACAGACCTTCGGAAATGAGTCCATCTTGCAATCGATGTTGGTCATTTTCAATTCTTCCTTATTAAGTTGGCGAATCAGAGAACGCTATACAGCGCAGAGGAGTGGCCATCTTGCGCAAACTCTCGATCGGTCAATCTTGCGTAAACATTCGATCGTGCATATTCGCGCAGACCATCGAGCAGATAAGACAGGTTTGCACGTGGAAGCAGAGAGAAGCGATTCACTTTGTCCTTACTCATTCCTTGGCCTTGACGATGCCCTTCTTAGGCCCGTCAAGAAGCCCACTTTTTAAGGCTCGTCACGTAACACAAAACATAACTGAACCCAAGTTTCATTTCAGTGTTCACCAATCACGCCTCAGTGTTCTTCCTTTCCATCACTTTGAACCACGTCGTAAAGATCCAAGTGTCTTCTCCGTGCCCTTGTTTCCCCTTCACAGCCACACACACACACACACACACACACACACACACACACACACACACACACACACACACACACACACAGGTTCCCTCACGCCTCTTTGTACTCACAGTCTGCCGCGTCGCCGCCTCCTGCTTGGCCTGGGTCTGGGTGGCTTGCCGGGTATGCAGCTGATGGTGATGGTGGCGGAGGAGAAGGTGTTTTTGATGGTGGTGGTGGGCCCGAGAGGCAGATATTCCTCCCCTTCTACAATGGTGCCGAGAGGTGGATATTGCTCTCCTATAGTGGTGCCGAGAGGTGGATCTTGCTCTCCCTCTACAATGGTGCCGAGAGGTGGATCTTGCTCTCCCTCTACAATGGTGCCGAGAGGTGGATCTTGCTCTCCCTCTACAATGTTGCCGAGAGGTGGATCTTGCTCTCCCTCTACAATGGTGCCGAGAGGTGGATCTTGCTCTCCCTCTACAATGGTGCCGAGAGGTGGATCTTGCTCTCCCTCTATAATGTTGCCGAGAGGTGGATCTTGTTGTTCTTCACCACCAGAGTCTAAGGAGGAGCCGAGAGGTGGATAATGTTCTTCTTCACCACCAGAGTCTAAGGAGGAGCCGAGAGGTGGATAATGTTCTTCTTCACCACCAGAGTCTATGGGGGACCCGAGAGGTGGATAATGTTCTTCTTCACCACCAGAGTCTATGGGGGACCCGAGAGGTGGATAATGTTCTTCTTCACCACCAGAGTCTATGGGGGACCCGGGAGGTGGATAATGTTCTTCTTCACCACCAGAGTCTAAGGAGGAGCCGAGAGGTGGGTAATGTTCTTCTTCACCACCAGAGTCTATGGGGGAGCCGAGAGGTGGATAATGTTCTTCTTCACCACCAGAGTCTATGGGGGACCCGGGAGGTGGATAATGTTCTTCTTCACCACCTGAGTCTAAGGGGGAGCCGAGAGGTGGATAATGTTCTTCACCACCAGAGTCTATGGGGCCCTCGAGAGGTGAATATTCCTCGCTCTCAACAAATATCCCGAGAATTTCATCTTCAAAGATCCCGAGAGGTGAATATTGCTCTTCTTCATCCCCAGATTGTATGGGGGACCCGAGAGGTGGATATTGCTCACTCTCTACCAAGTCCCCGATAGGTTGATGTTTCTCCCCATCACCGCCAGAGTCTTCATGGGGTAGGTGATCCTCCCCGCCGGCCAACACCACACACTGCATTGTAAGGTCCATTCACCACCACCAGCCAGCACTCTCACCACAGCACGCACCTCCCGCCTCGACGCACACACACACAAACACACACACACACAGCCAAACACCGACACTCAAGTCTCACTCTCACACTCCTTGCTGCAAACGCCGCGCGGTGCTTTTTCCCCCCTGATTACGTCACAGCGCTCGGTTCTAACGGGTTAATGGCAGCTGTGAGGAGTGCATACAGACAGACATGAGTACGAGACCATTACCATTGAACACCATTATAGGAGTGTATGACTGATGTGTGGTTTTGTGAGGCTAATGGCAGCATCTCATCCTTATTATGATTGGCTGTGCGTGAAAACGTGTGCTCCAATCAGGTTTGGCCTCTTGCGCCACGGCTCAGAAAACGGAAAAAAATGTATCGGGGAATAAACCTGGCTCGTATGTGTGCGTTTAAGTGTACGAAGGTAAAAACTATGGTGGAGGTTGGTTGGTTACCTGTTCAAACCGGGCACAGGTAACCTTGCTCCTGCTTGGCTTTAGCATCTGGAACTAGAGAGAGAGAGAAAGGAAGCAAGAGAGAGAGATATACAGATAGAAAAACAGACAAAGATAGACAAATAAAAATAATAATTGCTAGTATCAATCATGCACTTTTGGTTACGTACGTGTCCTTACTAGCGTCAAGGTCATGCACATTAGGTTAGGAATATGTCCTTGCTAGGATAAAGGTCATGCACGTGATATAATGGTAAAAAAAAAGTCGTGTTCCGTTCTTGCTTGTTGTAGAAAGTCATGCATTGCTATATAGTATCGTAGTCATGCAAAATAAGTTAGGAACGTAGCTATTCCACAATACACGAGGCTTTGCTAGTATCGTAGTCATGCAGATTAAAGTAAGTTAGATATATAATAATTCTACAGTAGTTAAACACGTGACTGCTAGTACTACAGGAGGTACAAATACATGCGGACTTGCTCGTAGTATTACACGTCTATACTATAACTAGCATTAAGGGAGTCATGCACAGGGCCTTCCTCGCTAACCTTTCACTAGTAACCCACGTAGAGTCGATCCTTGCGTCCCCACCAAGGCGGGGTGAGCGGCAACTGGCGGTGCGGGAGAGACAGTGTGAGTGAGTGAGTGAGTGAGTGAGTGAGATACATACACACACAACACTCCCTCCTCCTCTAAGGAAGGACAACGTCATGCACAATAGTCATGATGTGTGATGTGATAAGATATATGTGTTAAGTCTCTGCCGAGTCACGCGTCCATGGAAGTTGTCATACAAAAGGAGGTTCATACTCTTATGTAACTCACTTATATGTATACTTGAGTTTTATTTTATACTTTGTACATTTGTGTCTTTAGTGGAATATTTATACCGTCGTCCTACAACTAGAAGGAAAAATAGGCAGACAAACTTTAACTAACTTATATTATTATTTTTTTATTATACTACATCCTGGTTTAAACGAATAATAATAATAATAATAATAAAATAAGTTGTCTTGCCTTCTAGGAAATAAAAGATACAAAAAAAATCAAATGATTCGTTATAGGATAATTGACTGACAGTTATGATAATAAATTAGGAAAACTTTGAAGAAAAAATAATATAGGAAAGCTTATTCAAACAAAGAGAGAGAGAGAGAGAGAGAGAGAGAGAGAGAGAGAGAGAGAGAGAGAGAGAGAGAGAGAGAGAGAGAGAGAGAGAGAGAGAGAGAGAGAGAGAGAGAGAGAGAGAGAGAGAGAGAGAGAGAGAGAGAGAGAGAGAGAGAGAGAGAGAGAATGTCATTACACAACACCTACAAAGGAAACCCATTGTCCTTCTTCATGAGAGTTTTGGGACAATGAAGTTATTCTCAGGTAACACAGGAATAATATGTCACGCCACACAAAACTACAGCTAGGAGAGAAAAAAAATAACAATAAAAACAATATGAAACGTGAATAACATTATAAGATATCGGCAGCAGCGCGTGATAAGATTCCTGAAGCTTCATATGACTCCTGTGAAGCTTCATTTGACTGCTTCGAGGCTTTAACGGGGCATTTTGAACACACACACACACACACACACACACACACACACCCACACACACACTCATAGCAGATGTAGTCCACACAAAAAAAAGTAGGTCCAGATTAAGGGGAAAATAGTTAGGAAATTCCCAACCTTTCCTATTAAGATGCAACAAAGACTAGGATTATTTTCAGCTCTAAACCCAAGCTTCTACCTATCACAATAAAAAAAAAGAAAAAAGAAGAAGAAAAAAAAGAAGTCAGGAAAATCCCACTCGGCTTTTAAGGTAAGAACAAAGACTTGGATTCTTTTAAACTCTTAACACAGGATTCTCAGCACATTCATAGCAGATCCAAGAATATAATGTCGAGGCGAAAAAAAAAAAATAAATAAATAAAAATAAACACGTCCTTCTCATAAAATACAAAGTTCACCTCCTCCGTGTGTATGTGTGTGTGTGT
>JAPQNM010000012.1:2031805-2056805 GCA_029783475.1 Metacarcinus magister | reverse complement strand
TAACTTCATAACCCATTACCAAACGAAACAAACAGACACAAAAAAGCTGACCCTGAGTGAAGGTGAACTGCTCAAAATTGTCATAAATGAAAAAAAGTTTAATCTTCATGTTATCGTCTGTACAAGAAGAAAATCACTGACATGACCAACACCTCACTTCATTCTCCTCTCTTAAACATGATAACATTTACAATTTATATGATACCTGACCCCACAAACTCACCCTTCCCCTTAACCCTAACCCTAACCCCAACCCCCAGAAAAAGTAGGACCCAGGAAATAAAAGTTATATAAAAAATGAAATACTATAACTGAGAAACTTTAAACCACAAAGGTGAAATAATCCTGTTATGAGGGACGCTCCACCCACAAGGAGGCCTATTTAAGGAGGAGGAGGAGGAGGAGGAATTCTGTATCACAACATAAGAGAAAAACATAATAGGAGGAAGAGGAAGAAGATAGAAAAAGATAGAAAAAAGCTGATAAGAAAAACAAAACAAATATAAAATAAAATCAAATAAAAACATAATATATAAAACGACATAAATGGAGGAGGAAAAAGAAAAAAGATGGAGGCAAAAAAATAAGCTGATGAGAAGAGAGAGAGAGAGAAAAAAAAAAGTAGTAGAAAGTGAACGAAATGACGAAATGACAAGTTTTTCGATAGTTTAGAAATTTGGCTCAAAACTATGTCCCTGATTTTGTATTTTTTTAGTCGTACAATGAATAAAAAAAAGATAAAAAAAAAATCAGACCAAATAACATGAATATATTATAAAAAAAAAATGTACAAATGAGGTGAAAGTTCAGTAAAGATAATTATATATTTTTTTAACAGGTGTAAAAAGTTCAGGTGAGGGGAGAGAAGGGGAGGAGGGAAGAGGGAGGAGGGAAGGGATAGGGGGGGGAAGGAAGGGATAAGGATGAAGGGGAAGAGATGGGGGGGTGAGGGAGGTAACGGGAGAAAGAGAGAATGGGTAGAGGGTGAGTGAGGGGAGACTTCCATATTAAAGTGTATGTGTGTGTGTGTGTGTGTGTGTGTGTGTGTGTGTGTGTGTGTGTGTGTCGTCTCCGGCCCCGGGTGGACGCCATGAACCAGCCGCCTCAGGACCACACCCTCCTGCAAAAACTGGTGTGGTAGGACTGGGAGGGGTAACTTGCCCCCCCATCATCACCATCACCATCACCATCATCACCATCACCACCATTGTTCACTGTCAATACCACTTCACCATCACCACTCACCATCATCACCACAACTACGATTACTACTCATGTTCAAAGCGCTACCACATCACCATCATCATCATCATCATCATTATCAGCATCATCACCACAGTCGCCAAACACGGTCACCATACCACCATAAAAACGAGTATAACCCAACCACGCCCAGCTGTTTGACTTTACCACTACCACTATCACTGTAACCACACACACACACACACACACACACACACACACACACACACATCAAATCTACAATACTTTCTAAGGTCAATTCAAACAATGACAGACAAAAGAGAGAGAGAGAGAGAGAGAGAGAGAGAGAGAGAGAGAGAGAGAGAGAGAGAGAGAGAGAGAGAGAGAGAGAGAGAGAGAGAGAGAGAGAGAGAGAGAGAGAGAGAGAGAGAGAGAGAGAGAGAGAGAGAGAGAGAGAGAGAGAGAGAGAGAGATAAGGGAGTTGAAAATGAAGCTATAACGATAGAGAAAAAGATAAAAAAGATAAAAAGAGTCTTAACCTTTTACAAAATAGACAGATAAAGATAACTGACTAAAATGACATTATCTTTATATGCCAGAGAGAGAGAGAGAGAGAGAGAGAGAGAGAGAGAGAGAGAGAGAGAGAGAGAGAGAGAGAGAGAGAGAGAGAGAGAGAGAGAGACGTAGTATATGCATTTCCATCCAATCGCTCATCCCTGCCAACCGGTTCTGGCTATCTCCCTTGTAAGTTAAGATGTGGTCAGTGTCTGTATGTATGTATGTATGCGTGTATATGTATGTTTATATGTATGTACGTGCGTGTGTGAGTAAGGCAAGCACTACCACCCTCCCTCCAACACACACACACCAACACACTCACAACTCTATGCAACACCTAAGTATTTCTCTAACGACACCAGTAACAACCTCATATTACACTACCATTAAGCCATTAGTTAGGGAGTCTCTGTACCCTGCCTCAACACCACGTAAATGCAACACCACCACACTGCAACACCACACTAGTATGTTCTGCAATATATAATAGTATCTCCTACCATCTGCCATTCTCTGTCATCTACTCTGCTCTTTTGCACACTCGTAACAAACAGGAGACTAATCACCACTAAGTAGACTTATAGCATGACTGAACTACATACACACACACACACACACACACACACACATACACACACACACACACACACACACACACACACACACACACACACACACACACACACACACACCGTTCATCACTATTAGAACCTATAACCAAGACACTATAATGGTGCATCCTTTTAAATAATTGCGAGATTACAGAGGATATCGTAATAAAAGTACTTGATAATATTAAAGTAAACAAAACTCCTGGGCCTGACCGCATAGCGCCACGTGTATTAACCCATTCAGTTCTTGCGGCACACCATATGTGCCAGCAGCGTCTCCCTCTCCTGTGTTTGCGGATCGACGTCTGTGACAAGATCTTTATATCATTCCCATGCATATACATATGATGTATAGGCCAGTGTAACCACTTTTATCATTATTTACAAATTTCTATTGTCTTATGTATCAGAATTACCGTTCTTATGAGTATTTATGTGATATTCAATAGATAATTTTACGGTACGATAACTGCAGTTTGGCAACACCACCGGCAGCAATATATAACCGTCGTTCCGTCGGCCGTCAGCGACGGGCTCTTCTAGCTAGCATTAGATATTGGATATTGAAAATATTGGAAATATTGGAAATATCATTGCAGCATCTGATACACCTAATTAAACTGTACAACTGTCATTATGAATATTTGTTTTATGACTAATAATTACGCAGTAAAATGAAACTTAATATTTATATAAAAATATGACTTTCCTCCTCATTTTCCCGAAAGCTATTAGAGATATTAGAAATATCATTGCAGCATCTGATAGACCTAACTAAACTGTACAACTGTCATTATGAATATTTGTTCTATGACTAATAATTACGCAGTAAAATGAAACTTAAAATATATATATATATATAAACATGACTTTCCTCCTCATTTTCCCGAAAGCTACTAGAGATATTGGAAATATCATTGCAGCATCTGATACACCTAATTAAACTGTAAAACTGATGTTATGAATATTTGTTCTATGACTAATAATTACGCAGTAAAATTAAACTTAATATTTATTAAAAACATGACTTTCCTCCTCATTTTCGCGAAAGCTATTAGAGATATTGGAAATATCATTGCAGCATCTGATACACCTAATTAAACTGTACAACTGATATTATGAATATTTGTTCTATGGCTAATAATTACGCAGTAAAATGAAACTTAATATTTATATAAAAACATGACTTTCCTCCTCATTTTCTCAAAAGCTATTAGAGATATTAGAAATATCATTGCAGCATCTGATACAACTAATTAAACTGTACAACTCTCATTATGAATATTTGTTCTAAGACTAATAATTACGCAGTAAAATGAAACTTAATATTTATATAAAAACATGATTTTACTCCTCATTTTTTCGAAAGCTATTAGAGATATTGGAAATATCATTGCAGCATCTGATAGACCTAATTAAAATCTCCTACTGTCATTATGAATATTTTCACTAGTACTAATAAATACTGAATTTTACTTTTTTAAAAATTACTTTCTTCCTCGTTTTCTCGAAAGCTATTAGAGATATTGAAAATATCATTGCATCATCTGATACACCTAATTCAACTGTACAACTGATATTATGAATATTTGTTCTATGACTAATAATTACGCAGTAAAATAAAACCGTATTTTTATATAAAAACATGATTTTCCTCGTCATTTTCTTGAAAGCTATTAGAGATATTGGAAATATAATTGCAGCATCTGATAGACCTAATAAAACTGTACAACTGATATTATGAATATTTGTTCTATGACTAATAATTACGCAGTAAAATGAAACTTAATATTTATTTAAAAACATGACTTTCCTCCTTATTTTCTTGAAAGCTATTAGAGATATTGGAAATATCATTGCAGCAGTTGATACACCTAATTAAACTGTACAACTGATATTATGAATATTTGTTCTATGGCTAATAATTACGAAGTAAAATGAAACTTAATATATATATAAAAAAATTACTTTCCTCCTCATTTTCTCGAAAGCTATTAGAGATATTGGAAATATCATTGCAGCATCTGATAAACCTAATTAAACTGTACAACTGATATTATGAATATTTGTTCTATGGCTAATAATTACGCAGTAAAATGAAACTTAATATTTATATAAAAACATGACTTTCCTCCTCATTTTCTCGAAAGCTATTAGAGATATTGGAAATATCATTGCAGCATCTGATACAACTAATTAAACTGTACAACTCTCATTATGAATATTTGTTCTAAGACTAATAATTACGCAGTAAAATGAAACTTAATATTTATATAAAAACATGATTTTACTCCTCATTTTCTCGAAAGCTATTAGAGATATTGGAAATATCATTGCAGCATCTGATAGACCTAATTAAAATCTACTACTGTCATTATGAATATTTGCACTAGTACTAATAAATACTGAATTTTACTTTTTCTTTAATTACTTTCTTCCTCGTTTTCTCGAAAGCTATTAGAGATATTGGAAATATCATTGCATCATCTGATACAACTAATTCAACTGTACAACTGATATTATGAATATTTGTTCTATGACTAATAATTACGTAGTAAAATAAAACTGTATTTTTATATAAAAACATGACTTTCCTCGTCATTTTCTTGAAAGCTATTAGAGATATTGGAAATATAATTGCAGCATCTGATAGACCTAATTAAACTGTACAACTGATATTATGAATATTTGTTCTATGACTAATAATTACGCAGTAAAATGAAACTTAATATTTATTTAAAAACATGACTTTCCTCCTCATTTTCTTGAAAGCTATTAGAGATATTGGAAATATCATTGCAGCAGCTGATACACCTAATTAAACTGTACATTTGCTATTATGAATATTTGTTCTATGGCTAATAATTACGCAGTAAAATGAAACTTAATATTTATATAAAAACATGAATTTCCTCCTCATTTTCTCGAAAGCTATTAGAGATATTGGAAATATCATTGCAGCATCTGATACAACTAATTAAACTGTACAACTCTCATTATGAATATTTGTTCTAAGACTAATAATTACGCAGTAAAATGAAACTTAATATTTATATATAAACATGACTTTCTTCCTCATTTTCCCGAAAGCTATTAGAGATATTGGAAATATCATTGCAGCATCTGATATACCTAATTAAACTGTAAAACTAATATTATGAATATTTGTTCTATGACTAATAATTACGCAGTAAAATTAAACTTAATATTTATTTAAAAACATGACTTTCCTCCTCATTTTCTCGAAAGCTATTAGAGATATTGGAAATATCATTGCAGCATCTGATACACCTAATTAAACTGTACAACTGATATTATGAATATTTGTTCTATGGCTAATAATTACGCAGTAAAATGAAACTTAATATTTATATAAAAACATGAATTTCCTCCTCATTTTCTCGAAAGCTATTAGAGATATTGGAAATATCATTGCAGCATCTGATACAACTAATTAAACTGTACAACTCTCATTATGAATATTTGTTCTAAGACTAATAATTACGCAGTAAAATGAAACTTAATATTTATATATAAACATGACTTTCTTCCTCATTTTCCCGAAAGCTATTAGAGATATTGGAAATATCATTGCAGCATCTGATATACCTAATTAAACTGTAAAACTGATATTATGAATATTTGTTCTATGACTAATAATTACGCAGTAAAATTAAACTTAATATTTATTTAAAAACATGACTTTCCTCCTCGTTTTCTCGAAAGCTATTAGAGATATTGGAAATATCATTGCAGCATCTGATAAACCTAATTAAACTCTACAACTGATATTATGAATATTTGTTCTATGGCTAATAATTACGCAGTAAAATGAAACTTAATATTTATATAAAAACATGACTTTCCTCCTCATTTTCTCGAAAGCTATTAGAGATATTAGAAATATCATTGCAGCATCTGATACAACTAATTAAAATGTACAACTCTCATTATGAATATTTGTTCTATGACTAATAATTACGCAGTAAAATGAAACTTAATATTTATATAAAAACATGATTTTACTCCTCATTTTCTCGAAAGCTATTAGAGATATTAGAAATATCATTGCAGCATCTGATAGACCTAATTAAAATCTACTACTGTCATTATGAATATTTTCACTAGTACTAATAAATACTGAATTTTACTTTTTTTTAAATTCCTTTCTTCCTCGTTTTCTCGAAAGCTATTAGAGATATTGGAAATATCATTGCATCATCTGATACAACTAATTCAACTGTACAACTGATATTATGAATATTTGTTCTATGACTAATAATTACGCAGTAAAATAAAACCGTATTTTTATATAAAAACATGACTTTCCTCCTCATTTTCTCGAAAGCTATTAGAGATATTGGAAATATCATTGCAGCATCTGATAGACTTAATTAAACTGTACAACTGTCATTATGAATATTTGTTCTATGACTAATAATTACGCAGTAAAATGAAACTTAATATTTATATAAAATCATGACTTTCCTCCTCATTTTCCAAAAGCTATTAGAGATATTGGAAATATCATTGCAGCATCTGATACACCTAATTAAACTGTACAACTGTCATTATGAATATTTGTTCTATGACTAATAATTACGCAGTAAAATGAAACTTAATATTTATATATATACATGACTTTCTTCCTCATTTTCCCGAAAGCTATCAGAGATATTGGAAATATCATTGCAGCATCTGATATACCTAATTAAACTGTAAAACTGATATTATGAATATTTGTTCTATGACTAATAATTACGCAGTAAAATTAAACTTAATATTTATTTAAAAACATGACTTTCCTCCTCGTTTTCTCGAAAGCTATTAGAGATATTGGAAATATCATTTCAGCATCAGATAAACCTAATTAAACTCTACAACTGATATTATGAATATTTGTTCTATGGCTAATAATTACGCAGTAAAATGAAACTTAATATTTATATAAAAACATGACTTTCCTCCTCATTTTCTCGAAAGCTATTAGAGATATTAGAAATATCATTGCAGCATCTGATACAACTAATTAAACTGTACAACTCTCATTATGAATATTTGTTCTATGACTAATAATTACGCAGTAAAATGAAACTTAATATTTATATAAAAACATGATTTTACTCCTCATTTTCTCGAAAGCTATTAGAGATATTGGAAATATCATTGCAGCATCTGATAGACCTAATTAAAATCTACTACTGTCATTATGAATATTTTCACTAGTACTAATAAATACTGAATTTTACTTTTTTTTAAATTCCTTTCTTCCTCGTTTTCTCGAAAGCTATTAGAGATATTGGAAATATCATTGCATCATCTGATACAACTAATTCAACTGTACAACTGATATTATGAATATTTGTTCTATGACTAATATTTACGCAGTAAAATAAAACCGTATTTTTATATAAAAACATGACTTTCCTCCTCATTTTCTCGAAAGCTATTAGAGATATTGGAAATATCATTGCAGCATCTGATAGACTTAATTAAACTGTACAACTGTCATTATGAATATTTGTTCTATGACTAATAATTACGCAGTAAAATGAAACTTAATATTTATATAAAATCATGACTTTCCTCCTCATTTTCCCAAAAGCTATTAGAGATATTGGAAATATCATTACAGCATCTGATACACCTAATTAAACTGTACAACTGTCATTATGAATATTTGTTCTATGACTAATAATTACGCAGTAAAATGAAACTTAATATTTATATATAAACATGACTTTCTTCCTCATTTTCCCGAAAGCTATCAGAGATATTGGAAATATCATTGCAGCATCTGATATACCTAATTAAACTGTAAAACTGATATTATGAATATTTGTTCTATGACTAATAATTACGCAGTAAAATTAAACTTAATATTTATTTAAAAACATGACTTTCCTCCTCGTTTTCTCGAAAGCTATTAGAGATATTGGAAATATCATTGCAGCATCTGATAAACCTAATTCAACTGTACAACTGATATTATGAATATTTGTTCTATGACTAATAATTACGTAGTAAAATAAAACTGTATTTTTATATAAAAACATGACTTTCCTCGTCATTTTCTTGAAAGCTATTAGAGATATTGGAAATATAATTGCAGCATCTGATAGACCTAATTAAACTGTACAACTGATATTATGAATATTTGTTCTATGACTAATAATTACGCAGTAAAATGAAACTTAATATTTATTTAAAAACATGACTTTCCTCCTCATTTTCTTGAAAGCTATTAGAGATATTGGAAATATCATTGCAGCAGCTGATACACCTAATTAAACTGTACATTTGCTATTATGAATATTTGTTCTATGGCTAATAATTACGCAGTAAAATTAAACTTAATATTTATATAAAAACATGAATTTCCTCCTCATTTTCTCGAAAGCTATTAGAGATATTGGAAATATCATTGCAGCATCTGATACAACTAATTAAACTGTACAACTCTCATTATGAATATTTGTTCTAAGACTAATAATTACGCAGTAAAATAAAACTTAATATTTATATATAAACATGACTTTCTTCCTCATTTTCCCGAAAGCTATTAGAGATATTGGAAATATCATTGCAGCATCTGATATACCTAATTAAACTGTAAAACTAATATTATGAATATTTGTTCTATGACTAATAATTACGCAGTAAAATTAAACTTAATATTTATTTAAAAACATGACTTTCCTCCTCATTTTCTCGAAAGCTATTAGAGATATTGGAAATATCATTGCAGCATCTGATACACCTAATTAAACTGTACAACTGATATTATGAATATTTGTTCTATGGCTAATAATTACGCAGTAAAATGAAACTTAATATATATATAAAAAAATTACTTTCCTCCTCATTTTCTCGAAAGCTATTAGAGATATTGGAAATATCATTGCAGCATCTGATACAACTAATTAAACTGTACAACTCTCATTATGAATATTTGTTCTAAGACTAATAATTACGCAGTAAAATGAAACTTAATATTGATATATAAACATGACTTTCTTCCTCATTTTCCCGAAAGCTATTAGAGATATTGGAAATATCATTGCAGCATCTGATATACCTAATTAAACTGTAAAACTGATATTATGAATATTTGTTCTATGACTAATAATTACGCAGTAAAATTAAACTTAATATTTATTTAAAAACATGACTTTCCTCCTCGTTTTCTCGAAAGCTATTAGAGATATTGGAAATATCATTGCAGCATCTGATAAACCTAATTAAACTCTACAACTGATATTATGAATATTTGTTCTATGGCTAATAATTACGCAGTAAAATGAAACTTAATATTTATATAAAAACATGACTTTCCTCCTCATTTTCTCGAAAGCTATTAGAGATATTAGAAATATCATTGCAGCATCTGATACAACTAATTAAAATGTACAACTCTCATTATGAATATTTGTTCTATGACTAATAATTACGCAGTAAAATGAAACTTAATATTTATATAAAAACATGATTTTACTCCTCATTTTCTCGAAAGCTATTAGAGATATTAGAAATATCATTGCAGCATCTGATAGACCTAATTAAAATCTACTACTGTCATTATGAATATTTTCACTAGTACTAATAAATACTGAATTTTACTTTTTTTTAAATTCCTTTCTTCCTCGTTTTCTCGAAAGCTATTAGAGATATTGGAAATATCATTGCATCATCTGATACAACTAATTCAACTGTACAACTGATATTATGAATATTTGTTCTATGACTAATAATTACGCAGTAAAATAAAACCGTATTTTTATATAAAAACATGACTTTCCTCCTCATTTTCTCGAAAGCTATTAGAGATATTGGAAATATCATTGCAGCATCTGATAGACTTAATTAAACTGTACAACTGTCATTATGAATATTTGTTCTATGACTAATAATTACGCAGTAAAATGAAACTTAATATTTATATAAAATCATGACTTTCCTCCTCATTTTCCCAAAAGCTATTAGAGATATTGGAAATATCATTGCAGCATCTGATACACCTAATTAAACTGTACAACTGTCATTATGAATATTTGTTCTATGACTAATAATTACGCAGTAAAATGAAACTTAATATTTATATATAAACATGACTTTCTTCCTCATTTTCCCGAAAGCTATCAGAGATATTGGAAATATCATTGCAGCATCTGATATACCTAATTAAACTGTAAAACTGATATTATGAATATTTGTTCTATGACTAATAATTACGCAGTAAAATTAAACTTAATATTTATTTAAAAACATGACTTTCCTCCTCGTTTTCTCGAAAGCTATTAGAGATATTGGAAATATCATTGCAGCATCTGATAAACCTAATTAAACTCTACAACTGATATTATGAATATTTGTTCTATGGCTAATAATTACGCAGTAAAATGAAACTTAATATTTATATAAAAACATGACTTTCCTCCTCATTTTCTCGAAAGCTATTAGAGATATTAGAAATATCATTGCAGCATCTGATACAACTAATTAAACTGTACAACTCTCATTATGAATATTTGTTCTATGACTAATAATTACGCAGTAAAATGAAACTTAATATTTATATAAAAACATGATTTTACTCCTCATTTTCTCGAAAGCTATTAGAGATATTGGAAATATCATTGCAGCATCTGATAGACCTAATTAAAATCTACTACTGTCATTATGAATATTTTCACTAGTACTAATAAATACTGAATTTTACTTTTTTTTAAATTCCTTTCTTCCTCGTTTTCTCGAAAGCTATTAGAGATATTGGAAATATCATTGCATCATCTGATACAACTAATTCAACTGTACAACTGATATTATGAATATTTGTTCTATGACTAATAATTACGCAGTAAAATAAAACCGTATTTTTATATAAAAACATGACTTTCCTCCTCATTTTCTCGAAAGCTATTAGAGATATTGGAAATATCATTGCAGCATCTGATAGACTTAATTAAACTGTACAACTGTCATTATGAATATTTGTTCTATGACTAATAATTACGCAGTAAAATGAAACTTAATATTTATATAAAATCATGACTTTCCTCCTCATTTTCCCAAAAGCTATTAGAGATATTGGAAATATCATTACAGCATCTGATACACCTAATTAAACTGTACAACTGTCATTATGAATATTTGTTCTATGACTAATAATTACGCAGTAAAATGAAACTTAATATTTATATATAAACATGACTTTCTTCCTCATTTTCCCGAAAGCTATCAGAGATATTGGAAATATCATTGCAGCATCTGATATACCTAATTAAACTGTAAAACTGATATTATGAATATTTGTTCTATGACTAATAATTACGCAGTAAAATTAAACTTAATATTTATTTAAAAACATGACTTTCCTCCTCGTTTTCTCGAAAGCTATTAGAGATATTGGAAATATCATTGCAGCATCTGATAAACCTAATTAAACTGTACAACTGATATTATGAATATTTGTTCTATGGCTAATAATTACGCAGTAAAATGAAACTTAATATTTATATAAAAACATGACTTTCCTCCTCATTTTCTCGAAAGCTATTAGAGATATTAGAAATATCATTGCAGCATCTGATACAACTAATTAAACTGTACAACTCTCATTATGAATATTTGTTCTAAGACTAATAATTACGCAGTAAAATGAAACTTAATATTTATATAAAAACATGATTTTACTCCTCATTTTCTCGAAAGCTATTAGAGATATTGGAAATATCATTGCAGCATCTGATAGACCTAATTAAAATCTACTACTGTCATTATGAATATTTGCACTAGTACTAATAAATACTGAATTTTACTTTTTCTTTAATTACTTTCTTCCTCGTTTTCTCGAAAGCTATTAGAGATATTGGAAATATCATTGCATCATCTGATACAACTAATTCAACTGTACAACTGATATTATGAATATTTGTTCTATGACTAATAATTACGTAGTAAAATAAAACTGTATTTTTATATAAAAACATGACTTTCCTCGTCATTTTCTTGAAAGCTATTAGAGATATTGGAAATATAATTGCAGCATCTGATAGACCTAATCAAACTGTACAACTGATATTATGAATATTTGTTCTATGACTAATAATTACGCAGTAAAATGAAACTTAATATTTATTTAAAAACATGACTTTCCTCCTCATTTTCTTGAAAGCTATTAGAGATATTGGAAATATCATTGCAGCAGCTGATACACCTAATTAAACTGTACAATTGATATTATGAATATTTGTTCTATGGCTAATAATTACGCAGTAAAATGAAACTTAATATTTATATAAAAACATGAATTTCCTCCTCATTTTCTCGAAAGCTATTAGAGATATTGGAAATATCATTGCAGCATCTGATACAACTAATTAAACTGTACAACTCTCATTATGAATATTTGTTCTAAGACTAATAATTACGCAGTAAAATTAAACTTAATATTTATATATAAACATGACTTTCTTCCTCATTTTCCCGAAAGCTATTAGAGATATTGGAAATATCATTGCAGCATCTGATATACCTAATTAAACTGTAAAACTAATATTATGAATATTTGTTCTATGACTAATAATTACGCAGTAAAATTAAACTTAATATTTATTTAAAAACATGACTTTCCTCCTCATTTTCTCGAAAGCTATTAGAGATATTGGAAATATCATTGCAGCATCTGATACACCTAATTAAACTGTACAACTGATATTATGAATATTTGTTCTCTGGCTAATAATTACGCAGTAAAATGAAACTTAATATTTATATAAAAACATGACTTTCCTCCTCATTTTCTCGAAAGCTATTAGATATTGGAAATATCATTGCAGCATCTGATACACCTAATTCAACTGTACAACTCTCATTATGAATATTTGTTCTAAGACTAATAATTACGCAGTAAAATGAAACTTAATATTTATATATAAACATGACTTTCTTCCTCATTTTCCCGAAAGCTATTAGAGATATTGGAAATATCATTGCAGCATCTGATATACCTAATTAAACTGTAAAACTGATATTATGAATATTTGTTCTATGACTAATAATTACGCAGTAAAATTAAACTTAATATTTATTTAAAAACATGACTTTCCTCCTCATTTTCTCGAAAGCTATTAGAGATATTGGAAATATCATTGACGCATCTGATACACCTAATTAAACTGTACAACTGATGTTATGAATATTTGTTCTATGGCTAATAATTACGTAGTAAAATGAAACTTAATATTTATATAAAAACATGACTTTCCTCCTCATTTTCTCGAAAGCTATTAGAGATATTGGAAATATCATTGCAGCATCTGATACAACTAATTAAACTGTACAACTCTCATTATGAATATTTGTTCTAAGACTAATGATTACGCAGTAAAATGAAACTTAATATTTATATAAAAACATGATTTTACTCCTCATTTTCTCGAAAGCTATTAGAGATATTGGAAATATCATTGCAGCATCTGATAGACCTAATTAAAATCTACTACTGTCATTATGAATATTTTCACTAGTACTAATAAATACTGAATTTTACTTTTTTTTAAATTACTTTCTTCCTCGTTTTCTCGAAAGCTATTAGAGATATTGGAAATATCATTGCATCATCTGATACACCTAATTCAACTGTACAACTGATATTATGAATATTTGTTCTATGACTAATAATTACGCAGTAAAATAAAACCGTATTTTTATATAAAAACATGACTTTTCTCGTCATTTTCTTGAAAGCTATTAGAGATATTGGAAATATAATTGCAGCATCTGATAGACCTAATTAAACTCTACAACTGATATTATGAATATTTGTTCTATGACTAATAATTACGCAGTAAAATGAAACTTAATATTTATTTAAAAACATGACTTTCCTCCTCATTTTCTTGAAATCTATTAGAGATATTGGAAATATCATTGCAGCAGCTGATACACCTAATTAAACTGTACAACTGATAGTATGAATATTTGTTCTATGGCTAATAATTACGCAGTAAAATGAAACTTAATATTTATATAAAAACATGACTTTCCTCCTCATTTTCTTGAAAGCTATTAGAGATATTGGAAATATCATTGCAGCATCTGATACAACTAATTAAACTGTACAACTCTCATTATGAATATTTGTTCTAAGACTAATAATTACGCAGTAAAATGAAACTTAATATTTATATATAAACATGACTTTCGTCCTCATTTTCCCGAAAGCTATTAGAGATATTGGAAATATCATTGCAGCATCTGATATACCTAATTAAACTGTAAAACTAATATTATGAATATTTGTTCTATGACTAATAATTACGCAGTAAAATTAAACTTAATATTTATTTAAAAACATGACTTTCCTCCTCATTTTCTCGAAAGCTATTAGAGATATTGGAAATATCATTGCAGCATCTGATACACCTAATTAAACTGTACAACTGATATTATGAATATTTGTTCTATGGCTAATAATTACGCAGTAAAATGAAACTTAATATTTATATAAAAACATGACTTTCCTCCTCATTTTCTCGAAAGCTATTAGAGATATTAGAAATATCATTGCAGCATCTGATATAACTAATTAAACTGTACAACTCTCATTATGAATATTTGTTCTAAGACTAATAATTACGCAGTAAAATGAAACTTAATATTTATATAAAAACATGATTTTACTCCTCATTTTCTCGAAAGCTATTAGAGATATTGGAAATATCATTGCAGCATCTGATAGACCTAATTAAAATCTACTATTGTCATTATGAATATTTTCACTAGTACTAATAAATACTGAATTTTACTTTTTTTTAAATTACTTTCTTCCTCGTTTTCTCGAAAGCTATTAGAGATATTGGAAATATCATTGCAGCATCTGATATACCTAATTCAACTGTACAACTGATATTATGAATATTTGTTCTATGACTAATAATTACGCAGTAAAATAAAACCGTATTTTTATATAAAAACATGACTTTCCTCCTCATTTTCTCGAAAGCTATTAGAGATATTGGAAATATCATTGCAGCATCTGATACAACTAATTAAACTGTACAACTCTCATTATGAATATTTGTTCTAAGATTAATAATTACGCAGTAAAATGAAACTTAATATTTATATATAAACATGATTTTCTTCCTCATTTTCCCGAAAGCTATTAGAGATATTGGAAATATCATTGCAGCATCTGATATATCTAATTAAACTTTAAAACTGATATTATGAATATTTGTTCTATGACTAATAATTACGCAGTAAAATTAAACTTAATATTTATTTAAAAACATGACTTTCCTCCTCATTTTTTCGAAAGCTATTAGAGATATTGGAAATATCATTGCAGCATCTGATAGACCTAATTAAACTGTAAAACTGAAATTATGAATATTTGTTCTATGACTAATAATTACGCAGTAAAATGAAACTTAATATTTATATAAAAACATGACTTTCCTCCTCATTTTCCGAAAGCTATTAGAAATATTGGGAATATCATTGCAGCATATGATACACCTAATTAAACTGTACAACTGTAATTATGAATATTTGTTTTATGACTAATAATTACGCAGTAAAATGAAACTTAATATTTATATAAAATCATGACTTTCCTCCTCATTTTCCCGAAAGCTATTAGAGATATTGGAAATATCATTGCAGCATCTGATACACCTAATTCAACTGTACAACTGTCATTATGAATATTTGTTCTATGACTAATAATTACGCAGTAAAATGAAACTTAATATTTATATATAAACATGATTTTCTTCCTCATTTTCCCGAAAGCTATTAGAGATATTGGAAATATCATTGCAGCATCTGATATATCTAATTAAACTTTAAAACTGATATTATGAATATTTGTTCTATGACTAATAATTACGCAGTAAAATTAAACTTAATATTTATTTAAAAACATGACTTTCCTCCTCATTTTTTCGAAAGCTATTAGAGATATTGGAAATATCATTGCAGCATCTGATACACCTAATTAAACTGTACAACTGTCATTATGAATATTTGTTCTATGACTAATAATTACGCAGTAAAATGAAACTTAATATTTATATATAAACATGACTTTCTTTCTCATTTTCCCGAAAGCTATTAGAGATATTGGAAATATCATTGCAGCATCTGATATACCTAATTAAACTGTAAAACTGATATTATGAATATTTGTTCTATGACTAATAATTACGCAGTAAAATTAAACTTAATATTTATTTAAAAACATGACTTTCCTCCTCGTTTTCTCGAAAGCTATTAGAGATATTGGATATTTTTTTTCTTCCCTCCGGCGTTTGCCGGAGGGAGAGGTGGGTGGGGAGGAGCCTTCCACTTTACTATCCTTTACCTCAGACTTGTAGAGAATATAGAAGTAGAGTAGCTACACAGGCAACCTTGTAAGGCCCACCAGGGCTGTTGTTGCCTGTTATTCCTTTGTATTCCTTTGTATAACGTCAACACTTCACTCTAATCTCCCTCTCTTTCTCTCTCTCTCTCTCTCTCTCTCTCTCTCTCTCTCTCTCTCTCTCTCTCTCTCTCTCTCTCTCTCTCATCATTTGTCACTTTCCCAGGCAAGCTTTGAGTCGTAACACAAGATCTGCACCAGTAACACCATTATCATCACCATTATTAACACATTACATCACTTACACACTAAAATGGGAGGCACTATCATCACTATTAAGACAATATACTTTGTCTCTCTCTCTCTCTCTGTCTCTCTCTCTCTCTCTCTCTCTCTCTCTCTCTCTCTCTCTCTCTCTCTCTCTCTCTCTCTCTCTCTCTCTCTCTCTCTCTCTCTCTCTCTCTCTCTCTCTCTCTCTCTCTCTCAATATACCATAATACTTTAAGTTTATAGTGACGACGAGAAGTTTATAAGAAATTTTTGAACCCTTAAGATATGCAAGGAAGTCACTACACTCTGATGCAGGGTATAATTATTCTATTGAGGCTCAGCGTTCACGGCCTCTCGCGCCAGGCAGCTGTCAGGTAAGCAATCAGTCACTAGGTAGGGATTAAACAGCATTAAGATATCATAATAGTGATCCATCATCGTATTAAAGAAGTGGTTGATTGTGAAGAGAAGGCGTCATTTTTAATCTTCCTGTATTGAAATGTGATCCCGATGAGAAGGTAACATTATGAAGTCCTTATCGTCCTCTTTTGTTATGGTATTTTAGTTTATTGACACACATTTTAAGTATTATAATATTTAGAAGGAAGATTATCCAGCTGTTGCAATATAAATGTAAACTATTAAATATTCAACGTTCAGTGTTTATAGACAAACACATTCTCTTAAAACTTCCAAACCCCTGAATTTATGAATTTATACACGACCAAGTGACGAAAATTATGCATAAACAGGTACAGAAGGATAGGTGTTAGGAGCCTCTGCATCTCTTTATTGTTTACTGTGCACAACAACTGGTGTTTACTACGCAGAACACTAATGCGGAAACCATGTGACTTATATTGTGTGTTGCATTAATAACCAAAATGAGTCTAGATCAATAATAATCTTTCCTACTGCTTAAACTGGTTAGGGAAGACAGGTAAACGGTTTGGATTGGACAGGTGGACAGGTAAGGGGACAGAATAGTAATAGTAACATAGGTAGACGGAGAGTAGTATAGTTAGATTAGGTATTAGTTAGTGAACTGGCATAGGCAAACAGCAAGTTGAAATGATAAAGGAGAGAGGTGCGAGTTTCATTATTTTCATTAAATTGATGATGATGATGGTTATGATGGTGATGGTGAATATGATATTGATGGTGACGGTGGTAGTGATGGTGGTGGTGATGGTGACTGTGATGGTGATGGTTATGATGGTGATGACGGTGATGGTGATGGTGGTGATAAAAGGTCATTAGCTATCTCCATATGGTACAGGATCCGGTTCTGCCATAGAGAATCGGATCCGCTCTCAGGAAAGGTCAGAAGTGCTCGCATGCACGCGCGTGTGTGTGTGTGTGTGTGTGTGTGTGTGTGTGTGTGTGTGTGTGTGTGTGAGTGTGTCGACACCCTGCGAGTGGACCGAGCAGGATGTTGATGTATGTATGTACGTGCATGTGTACTCCACTACACACACACACACACACACACACACACACACACACACACACACACACACACACACACACACACACACACACACACACAGGATAGTGGGTAAGAAGAGCGTGAAATTAGACTTTGTTATTCTTCAAAGCCTCTTCTTCCCACACTCAAGACGAGGAGGAGAGAGGAAGCCACCACCACCACCACCACCACCACCACCACCACCACCACCACTATCACCACCACCACCACCACCACCACCACCACCCACACTGACAGGATGTGGTCGCGTAAAAATACAATTCCTTTCAATTCTTAGCTGCTGAGAAATCGGGGAAATTCCGCCCAGAATTAGCTACGAATGAGAATTAGCGGTCGTCAGTGCGTGTAAAAGTGAGGCGACATACCGTGTGTAATGAAGGGAATAAAAGACAGTGAGAGAGAGAAAAAAGAAAAGAAAAAAGATGAGATGTTTCAAGGCTGTGAAACATATGATTTGAAGGAAAATGGAAGCTTCGAATGAAACAAAGAAAAAAAAAAAACATGATTCTTTAATAAAAATATACAATAGACACGATTAAAACGCTAAATTGTGACAAAAATGAAAGAGAGAGAGAGAGAGAGAGAGAGAGAGAGAGAGAGAGAGAGAGAGAGAGAGAGAGAGAGAGAGAGAGACGTGATGTAGCTCATTGTAGAGGTGGAGGACAGGGCGTGGTCGATAGGGAGAGGAGAAGGAGGAGGAGAAGGAGGAGGAGAAGGAGGAGGAGGAGGAGGAGGAGGAGGAGGGGAGCGAAGGTCAAACAAGGAGGTCAGGTAGGATAGAGGGCAGAGGGAGGGTAGGGAGGGTTGGGAGGGAGTGTAGGTAGGAGGGTAGGGAGGGAGGGTAGGTAGGAGGGTAGGGAGGGTAGGAGAGAAAGGGAGGAGGAAGAAGGAAGGTGATTCTTGATGTCCTCCCTCAAATGTATCGAAAAAAGAGAGGATATAATTAGCTTCAAAGGGAGAGAAGGTCCAACAGGTGATGAAAGAGACACAGATGAGAAAAGAGAAGAGAAAATACAGGTAAAAGAAGAGGAGAATAAAGGAATAAGACGATAAAAAGGATGACAGGTGGAAGGATAATGAAGGTAATTTTGATAAGCTTAAAAAAAAGTAGAAGGATTTAAGAAAGGGAGAAAAAGACTGAATAATAGGATGCAAAAGAGGAAATAGTAGGTAATAAAAGATGAATGTCAGATGTATTTAGAGAGAAAAATGAATAACGGAATGAATAACTTGACTCATAAAAGAAAAATTCGAAATAAAAGACGAACTCCAGAAAACGAATAATAATTGGAATAAAAAAAATATCACCCCCCCAAAAATAAGAAAATAAGAACAGGCACACAAAGAATAAATGATAAAATTGTAATAAAGATAATATAATAAGCAGGTTATGAAAGGAAAGAGAAAAAGGAATGAAAGGAAAGGAAAAAAAATAAATAATATAAGAATTAAAACCACGATGAAAACGGAGACAAAAGAAAGAAAAAAAAAGATGAAAAATAAAGAATAAAGAATAAAAGGAAATGAAAGGTTTGGAAGAAAAGAAAATTAAGCGTTTGAAAGAAAAGATAAGGAGAGAGAGAGAGAGAGAGAGAGAGAGAGAGAGAGAGAGAGAGAGAGAGAGAGAGAGAGAGATGTGGCATTGAAGCATATAATAATATCATAATAATGCAAATTGAACGGGAAAATATAAAAAAATAAATGTGAGAAAGTAAAGATTGATTGAATAAAAAAAAAAATCCAGTTAGTTTTGAATATTTTAAAGAAAGGAAAACGAGAAAAAGAAATATAAATGAAATTGAGAAAAGATCAACAAGGAAAAAGAATAAACACGCAAATGTAAACAAAGTCAAGAGTAAATATAGAATCAAATACAATTATGAAGAATCAAAATGTAAATAGAAGAAGAAAACGATGTTGCAATTCTCTCTCTCTCTCTCTCTCTCTCTCTCTCTCTCTCTCTCTCTCTCTCTCTCTCTCTCTCTCTCTCTCTCTCTCTCTCTCTCTGACCTTGAATGACTCACGATCATGACGTCACAAAATAATTCAACTTTATCCTTGCTGATAAAGTGAGAGAGAGAGAGAGAGAGAGAGAGAGAGAGAGAGAGAGAGAGAGAGAGAGAGAGAGAGAGAGAGAGAGAGAGAGAGAGAGAGAGAGAGAGAGAGAGAGAGAGAGACAAATAGAAAGGAAGGAAGAAATGAATGAAGGAAAGAAGAACTAGAAAGACGAATAAAGACAAAGAAAGAAAGAAAGAAAGAAAGAGAGAATAAAGCAAGCGAGCAGGAAAATCCGTCACTCTTCAAAACATCCTTAACGTAACAAAACAAAAAAAAAAAAACAAAAAAAAACAATAAAACAAAAAATTACACAATAAAAACATGGATTTAGTGAGGAAGTGACGCTCCGCCCTCACGCCCTTACCCCCCCTACCCCCCCTACGCCCCTCCCTCCCCTCCTCCTCCTCCTCCTCCTCCTCCTCCTCCACCCCCTTCTTCCTTGCGTCAAGTTCAAGACCAGAGAGGAGGAGGAGGAGGAGGAGGAGGAGGAGGAGGAGGAGGAGGAGGAGGAGGAGGAGGAGGAGGAGGAGGAGGAGGAGGAGGAGGAGGAGGAGGAGGAGGAAAAGAAGAGCATTAAGATGAGAGAGTAAATATATAACAAGAAAAGAAAAGAAAGAAAGAAAAGAAAGAAAGAAAGAAAGAAAATAAATATATATATAAATCAAGAGACAGTGACCAACAGTAGCAGAGAAACGAAGGAAGGAATAAAAAAACAAAGAAAAGAATGTAATAAAAAGAGAATGTTTACTCAGCGAACCGTGTGTGTGTGTGTGTGTGTGTGTGTGTGTGTGTGTACGTGTGTGTGTGTGTACGTGTGTGTGTGAAGCCGACATTCCCTTCTTCCGTACATACAAATGCACACACACATACGTACATACATATAGATACAGTTAATGTTACTTGCGATACACATGAGAGAGAGAGAGAGAGAGAGAGAGAGAGAGAGAGAGAGAGAGAGAGAGAGAGAGAGAGAGAGAGAGAGAGAGAGAGAGAGAGAGAGAGAGAGAGAGAGAGAGAGAGAGAGAGAGAGAGAGAATAAAAAAAACCCACCTATTTAAATCTTCAAAGTTTATGGAGCGTTATAAAACATCTTATCTAGTATTCTGAACGCCCAACCATTTATTTTTTTCTACTTAATTTTCACTTTTTATTTACTTAAGTCTATTTGGTGTGAATTTTATGGCCGTGTTTTAAGATAAGATGATAAGGGCAAGCCAGCGAGTGTATATCTTTATCTCGTTATCAATGAAAAAAGATCAATCCTCACTCTATATCACATTCATTAATTGTCATCGCCTATCTTTTGTCTACTCATTTTTTTTTCATCTTTTGTGGTGGCGCTAATACAAGAGACCCATCCAGTGATCTTATCTAATGACTCTGTGGTAAGGTAAAGTGGGTTGTTAAAGCAATTATTGGCTTTATATATCAATTAATTATCTCAAACGTCATATTTCCACTCGTATAAAGTATCAAAACTTAGCATATTATCGTGTTTTTTTAATTTTTATATAGACTACACTATAATCTACTTAAGCTTTCCCCCTTTTTTATTTTTTATGTTGAATACTACTATAAGCTATTTAAGTCTTCCCTTAATATCAACTTCCGGTAGATTGATTGTTTACATTATAAGCTCTATTGCACTTTCTTAAGGGATCGTATATTTAATCTTATGTCACCCATATTTAGAGTCTAATTTACTTTGCCTTTAACATCTACTTAAGACTTAATTAATATTCTTGTAACATCTATGCGTCCTTCTTTTTGTGTGCTTAAGGTACGAAGATAATAGTTAAGTACATACAACACTTAAATTTCACCTTTATGAATAAGTGAAAATACTGGTTTTTGCTCTTCCTGTAGCATCGAAGTCAAACCCTACCTTCCATTTTCTCTTTTAGCATAGTATAAGCACATAAAAGTAAGATATTTCACTTACTTAAGCACCTCAGACCATATTTTTCTCTCTCTAATATCTATGTACAAACCAAACAATTTTTCCATTTTTGTTTTAAGTAATTTTTTTTAATGCATGTATAGTCTTATTAATTATGTACAAAGGGAGACATTATAGTGCTGTCCAACCCATTGTCATTAGCTGGAATGCCAATTAACAGATTAACAGATTAGAAAGGTAGGCAGGAATACCATCAAATTCCACCTGTCTACCACTATCTTTCCTCTGCCATTCTACCTGAAATTACAACCAGGTGAGTCTATCTTTATCACCCTCTTGCCATCACCTGAGCCTCACCATTCACTAAGGGTAATAAGAGGAGTACTAACCATCACATCATCACCCTTATTCTGTCTCTTGTCATTTGCCTTCACGCTAGATTAAACAAATATTGAAGCTTCCTTATTTTTTTTTTCTCCTCCTACCAAGCTGCCTTTTATCGCAAGGTCAATCCACTCACAAACACAAACACGAGGGGAAAAAAAAACCTCCAGCCCCAGGTTAAGTAAGGATAAAAGTATGTTGCAGAAATAGTGTGGCAAGGATGAATACTAAATCACCTGTAAAGAAAGAAAGAGAGATAGATAGAAGAGAAAGAAAAGTATCCACACACAAGATTTAAGAGTTAGACTAAGATTTTCTCTCTCTCAACAAGGCCGCTAAATAAAAGATAATATTGTTCTTAAGCTATAAATTCCTTCCTTATAAACCACCACCACACTCCACCACCAAAAAAAAAGTCACACAAAAACACAATCTATGGGCTATGAGACTACAAAAACTTTCCTTCTGCTACATTTACACACGAGGCCGTCCGGAGTCCCACAGGTAGAACAAAAACCTTGTCTTCCTTCCTTTACCTTACCACTACCTTCCCCTTCCCCTTCCCCTTCCCCTTCACCGTCCCGTCCTGTCCTGTTTCATCCCATGTGTTGTGATCTGACGTGTCCCTCCACTCATCCACTACATATGTCGACACGTTCCCTCCATCCCTCCCTCTCTCCTTCCTCCCTCCTTCCTCATCCCTGCAAGTGTCCCCAAGTTGTCTCTATTCTCAAGGAAGTCGTGGTACAAAATAAAGCTTATCTGGAACTTCTCTTAATAAGCTATAATCGAGGCCACTTTAAACACACACACACACACACACACACACGCACACACACACACACACACACACACACACACACACACACACACACACACACACACACACACACACACATAGGTAGACAGGTAATAGCACCTTTGCAAAACACTCCATATTGTAATCGGAAGTTCCTATCAGCAATACCAGGTGAGAAAAAAATACCTGTGTCTCACCTGTGTAGTCTAAGGTGACCTACATACACACACACATACGCACATACGTAGGGTCACCACCAGCTTCCCATACACAAGTAGCTATAAGTCATTAGATCCAAGTCTGAATACCATTACCATATATTAGTTTACTTCCATTAATCCCTTGAATAGATAAAGGGGAGTAAGAAAAAATTTGATCAAGGACGGAAATCTAAAAGGAAGGTTAGAAATGTATATAAAAAAAAGTCGATTAGTGAAAAGAAAAATTTATATACAGATCCAGAAATAGTTGTAATTTATAAGACTATTAATTTATTCCTAAAGTTTTGAAGATATATATATGTTATCTTATTCTATCTATTATTATTACTTATTATATATTTATTTGTTGATTGGGCAATTATCTTCAACTTAACATTTCATTTGACCTTTTTCTTATCGGTTCAATGGAGACAATTAGATGCTCGCTTGATTTGCTTCTACCGGCCTCAGGTGTTTAGGAGAGGAAACCAGGAACACACACACACACACACACACACACACACACACACACTACAAAAACACGACCTTAGACGTCTCCCACTTCACTACTTTCTCCTTCCGTGCACCATAACTTCACCACCACCATCACCACCATCACCATATATCATCATCATCATCATCATCACTATCTCCCGTGCTAATAGTGATGATGATAATGATGGTAACGATTGGTGATCACGAATTTTGATGCTAAGTGGTGTGTGTGTGTGTGTGTCAAGTTCACCTCATCATCATCATTACCCTCATCATCATCATCATCATCATCATCACCATCATCACACTTACAAGTATCGGAAATGAGATGCAAAACGGTCTCATTTTCGGCTTCTTGACAACATTTGAAAGTGAGGAAGGGGGGTCTGGGGGGGGAGGAGGAAGGAGGAGTTCGGATGGGGGGGTAGGGGGTAGGAGGGAAGGGAGGGGCAAGGGGGGGGGGGGAAGGCGGAACAAGACCTTGACCACAGAACTGAATCATTTTTGCTAGAGCTCCACTGAACCCTAACCCAAAGCCTTGTCTGAAGCACAAAATGAACCAACCCAACAACCTCTCATTGAATCTTTTGAGTGAAGCTTCGCAACCACACTCTTTTTCTAAACACTTCCACCCACACACACACACACCCAACCACACACACACA
>JAPQNM010000012.1:2024305-2029305 GCA_029783475.1 Metacarcinus magister | reverse complement strand
GGGGTGGTGCGAGTCTACACACACACACACACACACACACACACACACAGTCTTGTCCAGGACGTCCACCTATGCCTGTCACGCGTTGCCAGTCCAGTGTACCTCTGCAGGACCGTCGCTCAGTACTGTCCTGCGTCGCGCGAATCACAAGTGGGTGACATTGCCAGGTGCTGCCGAGCGCCGGAAGAAAAATCAAGGGTCATGGCTACTTGGCTGCTACCGTGGCGGCCCTAGAGTCTTACCTGCTAGGGTGGAGGTACATGATGGCTCAGGTGAGGTCCCGACAGCCACCAAACGAACACTGGCCCTTCGATAGCGACCCAGACCTGGCATGGCCGCCGCCCCCGCCACCTGACCTCGCTGGAAGGCCACACCGATGAGGCCACATGACCCACGAGGACCAAGGCGACCCACCCCCGCCCCGCCCCGCCAATCACCACGCCTTAATGACCTCTCCCTATTTTCAGGGTAACGCTAGGGCAGGAATATGGGGCATAGGGGCTACCTACGCCACGAGGAGGGTAATAGTAGAGGGGTGATGGGGGAGGAGAGAAAGGGGAAGATAAAAAAAATCGCCGTGGGAAGGTGGGAGAGCGTCGGGAGTTTCTCTTTTTAGTGTTAAAAAATGGAGTACTCACGGCGTCACTTCGATGGTTGGGATAGTGTGCTCCATGTTGGTCCTCCACCCTTGCTGCCCGTCACTACAAACCACACTGACCGACCCTCCCTCTCTCTTTTCTCTCTCTCACGCACACACACAAACAGACAGACAGACAGACACACACACACACACACACACTCTCTCACTCTCTCTCTCTCGCTCTCTCTCTCTCTCTCTCTCTCTCAACGCCTGACATTTAAAAGCAGCATTTTTTCTTTCGTGTCACAGATTCGTTCATACGAGATTGACCGGCATACAGGTAAAAAAGCCCAACAGATGACCTCCTGTCTAAGCCCACACCCCTCCCAAGGCCGCCGCGAGACCCTCTACGCGTCAAGGCTGCGTCTCGCTCTCGGGCTGGTGGCGAAAATGAGATCAGACACATAAGAAAACCGAGAACCAAGAGCTGTAATTCAGAACAAGAAAAAAAAGGAAAAAAAAGTTGAGACTGAAGCACAAACGTCAAATTACGTATCGGTCGGAGGTCGGGGCTGGTCGGGGCGGGGTCGGGGCGTTGATTCGAGGGTGGAGGGGGTTGGGTGAGGTCGGGTGGGTAGTCGGTGGCACCCTAACCTAACCAAACGCAAATCACTGTAGTACTTTAAAACGCAAACCAACCTAACCACCTCCACTTAACACCTAAACCTGACGCAACACAACACTATTTACACCTTTTACGCAGAGATAGAATTTGAGAACCTGGATCACTTTTCCTTCCGGTAATACGGCCTTCTCTCTCCTTCCTCTTACCTCCCTCCTCCTCCTCCTCCTCCTCTTCTTTCTCCTCCGCCTTCCAATAAACTCCTCCCTCCATTTATCCCCTATAAGAGAAAGTACGAGAGACAGAGGGAAAGAGAGAAAGAAAGAGAGAGAAAGAGAGAGATAGAGAGAGTGAGAGAGAGATAGGGTGTGGCATGCTGTCGGTGGTAGTGGTGGCAGCATTCCATTCTCAAAGGACTGGAACATGCACAACTTGACCCTCCAAACCTCTCCCTCGGGCGTCGTACTTTACCTCCCTCTCCCTTTTACTCTCTCTCTCTCTCGGGCCCTTGTACTACCTGCCTTTACCCTCACCTTCCTTACACTACATACCCGATCGACCCCGACAGGCAAAGCTCCGTCTATGTATGTTATGTGGTTCTTTACGACAGGAGAGAGTGTGTGTGTGTGTGTGTGTGTGTGTGTGTGTGTGTGAGTGTATCTCTCTCTCTCTCTCTCTCTCTCTCTCTCTCTCTCTCTCTCTCTCTCTCTCTCTCTCTCTCTCTCTCTCTCTCTCTCTCTCTCTCTCTCTCTCGGGCATGTGTCAAAAATGTTCAGAAACCATTTATGGAAGTGTGGAGTGAGTGCTTCGCTGTTGGCAGTGTGTGTGTGTGTGTGTGTGTGTGTGTGTGTGTGTGTGTGTGTGTGTGTGTGTGTGTGTGTGTGTGTGTGTGTGTGTGTGAAAAATGAAAACAGACACCAATCACACAAATCTTCTGTGAGGCCTCTCTCTCTCCCTCTACCACACACTAACACACACACACACACACACACACACACACACACACACACACACACACACACACACACACACACACACACACACACACACACACACACATACACTTACACACAATTACTCACAATACTACAATGAAATGACCTAGAGCGAGCGAGCGAGAGAGAGAGAGAGAGAGAGAGAGAGAGAGAGAGAGAGAGAGAGAGAGAGAGAGAGAGAGAGAGAGAGAGAGAGAGAGAGAGAGAGAGCAGAGCACACAAGACCTAAATTATTCCAGAAGTATTAAAATCCTTGCCCCTTGCCCTCCATTCCTACCCTCCCTCCCTCCCTCCCTCCCTCCCTCCCTCCCTCCTTCCCTCCCTCTATCTCTCCCTTCCTGCCTCATTAATCCATTTCACTCTCCCTTTCTCCCTTCATTCCTATGCATACTATTACCTCCAAATTCCCTCCCTTTAGCAAACTTATCTCCTCCCTTCCCCCCCTCACTCTAAATAATACTTTCTCTCCTTCCTTCTATTCTTCCTCTCTTCTCTCTCTATTTATCTCCCTCTTGTTCTTCATCCCTCTCTCCCTTCTGTTCGTTATAATTTCTCTCCTATTTTACCTCCCTCCTGTTCTTCCTCCTTTCTCTCCCTCTTTCCCTCCCTCCTGTTCTTCTTCCCTTCTCTCCCTCTTTCCCTCCCTCCTGTTCTTCCTCCCTTCTCTCCCTCTTTCCCTCCCTCCATCTTTTGCCCTGAAAGCGATCGTTTGACTAAAGAATATACAAACTTATTACCAAGGTAGAGAGATTAAGGACAGTGAGAGAGAGAGAGAGAGAGAGAGAGAGAGAGAGAGAGAGAGAGAGAGAGAGAGAGAGAGAGAGAGAGAGAGAGAGAGAGAGAGAGAATTACAACACACGTGGAGGAAGGAAGGTAAACTTTTTTCCCTCAAGGGTCGCGGCCAAACGAGACAAGTATTTCTATCGTAAAATGAAACAATTTGTCGCACTTCCTGATGCTTGTGTTAACTATGTATACGTGTGTGTGTGTGTGTGTGTGTGTGTGTGTGTGTGTGTGTGTGTGTGTGGGGGGGGGGGGTGTAGTCAAGTGAACTATAACAAATATCTGATAATTTGTGGAAAAGGAAAAAAAATGTTATGTACTAGTGTCTCTCTCTCTCTCTCTCTCTCTCTCTCTCTCTCTCTCTCTCTCTCTCTCTCTCTCTCTCTCTCTCTCTCTCTCTCTCTCTCAATCACATCAATTCCTTATTATTTCTACACAATTATTTTTTCTCATCATCTTCCTTCATCGTTTAATTAATATTTTTTCTCATTTCTATTTTCCCATCGTCTTATATCTTTGCTTTCTTTCTTTCTTTCTTTCTTTCTTTCTTTTATTGCATTATCATGATTACAATAAACAACAACAACAATAACAACAACAACAGGTTTGATGAAGAGATTATTTATCCATTTTTTTTCTTCCTAAATTCCTCACATTTTTATCAACACTAGAATTTCCGTTGCGTTGATAACAATATAAAGACACAGAGTTAAGCCTGTTGTCTGTTGTCTGTTGTCTGCGTCGCAATTCATTTATCTGTTCATCACATTCCTCTGTTTATTGTGTGCATCCGTGTGTGTTTTATATGCATGATGATATAAACAAAACAGTCACGCAGCTCGTAATATCTATGTTTATTGTGCTTAAGTTCAAGGTCAACTAAAAGGTAGGTTTGGAAGCATTTTGTGGTGTTAAAGGTCTCGTCTCTCTCGTCTCTCTCGTCTCTCTCTCTCTCTCTCTCTCTCTCTCTCTCTCTCTCTCTCTCTCTCTCTCTCTCTCTCTCTCGCCAACACCTGCTGTGACCTTTCCTCTCACCTAAACAACAGCAGCAGCGGAGGGTGACTGACACGGGGGAGGCACAGAGGAGGGTGAGGGTGAGGGTGAGGATGCATTGGGACCAGCGGGGCACTACAAGGGGACACACGAAGGTTTATTAAAGACAGTGTCCTTAACGCCGCACGGACACACCGGGAGGCACAGCAGCACGTAAGGGACAGTGACGCTGGGACATACAAGGGACAGCTGCGGGATAATACAGTGGGTGCAAGCTTCAAGATGGACACTCACACCGCCATTTCCTAAGTCTCGAGTCGCTGTGTTACCTGCTCCGCCATGTTCTGGGACGCCCCCGAGGTCATGGTACAAACACGCCCCTTGGGATAGGTATCAGAAGGGCGCCGTGACAAGGTACTCAACGCTAATGCACCTTAGGATAATATCGGCAGAGGATGAGTCGCCGAACGAAGATGGTACTAAGAGGCATCACATTTTTTTTCTCTTCTTCTTCCTAACCTCGTTCGATTCTGGAGACAATGGTAAGACTTTTATGTGAAGAGAAAAGTGTATTTACCTTTTAAAGAAGAGTGAGTGCACGGTGGTGAGGGAGAGAGGGAGGTGACGATCAGCTGCTCACCGGAACTGATTGGACTGTTTTTGTGAGTGAGTGAGTGTGTGTGTGTGGGTCTGTGTGTGTGTGTCTGTGTGTGTGTGTGTGTACGTGACTGCAACGGGCGTGTGATTAGCGCTGTTGTTGAACGCTCATTTGACGGTGACCTTTCTGGACACATCACGGTCTGATCAAATTGGAAGGAAGTGTGTGGGTCCCGACGGGGAAGTCCCTCCTTCACACAGCGATAGCGTTCTCCCTCCCTCTTTCTCTCCTTCCCCCCAACTCTCCTTCATTCCCTCCCTCCCTCCGAACTCTCCCTCCCTCCCTCCCTAAACTTTACTGCGCACTTGGTCCTCTTCACCCCCCAGGGCCAGGCCACGCCACGCCTCGCAACCATCGGCGTCTTTGCTT
>JAPQNM010000012.1:2009305-2011805 GCA_029783475.1 Metacarcinus magister | reverse complement strand
CCCCGCCGCGTCCTGCTGAGACAACGACTCGTGAGCCGCTTCGCTGAAAGCCGCTGCTTCGGGCTTCACTACATCATTGTTTGACGTGGAGGGCTTTTGGACAGCTGGTTGGGGCTGTCCTTCCTCCTCAGACTGTTTTGCGTGCTCCTCCATGGGCTGAAGACTTCCCGGTGTCCTCACGTTGTCGCCACCTCCTGCAGGGGTGGCCAAGGGCGCCTCGTTCACCACACCGTCTGCCGGCATGTCTTGTGGTGATGGCGCTGAGTTGCAGAAACCCTCCTGTTTGGTGCTGTTTGTTTGGTTTAAGGAAGAACAGCGTCGAGCGAACTTCGAAGAGTGATTGCATCTTGTGGCAGCTTTCACGCAGGGTATATATACACCTTTAGGGCCCGCCAGTGATTTATGATAACTTGATCCAGTGTCTTAGAGCGTCAAGGAATCGGTAAGCCATTCCTGAATCGCTGGGGTCACTTAGCTCCTCCGCCGAAGCGGTATACAGTCTACAACGCGGGAGCAACGTCAATAACGGACTGACAAGGTAATATATAGATTGAAATACGACCTCAGACCTGGTTTCAATGAGGAATAAATCCATTTTGATCCACATTCTTTGCTTCCCAAGTCCCAGGTGGATCAGGCAGCTGGAGGTGAGCAAACGTGATTTCCCACATTTTGATAACATTCTTTTATGGTCACGGGTTGGTAACATGTATGTGTGTGTGTGTCTGTGTGCGTTTCAATCGTCCTTGTGGTGACCTACCAAGCACAACTAGAACAAGGTCAATGAAGGTCACATACAAGCACGTTAACACTTCTCATCTGCACTTTTTATGGAGTCGAGCGAGCCTGGGAATCCCGCGTAATATCTTTTAACATATTTATCTTTATGGTTACACAAAGGACACGAAAAAAATATAAAAAATTACACAATGGACATTAAAAAAACATTCAGATCTTCTTTTGTAATCTAATAAGCAACAATATGCAGACTTAAGTATACTTTTAATTTTTTCTATTCGTATGGTAAAAAAAAAATGTATATTCTTTGTGACTAAAATCTTAAAACCTATTTCATAACTTTATGATTTGTGTCACATCTATAAATAAGTATTACCTTCTATAGGTTCAGATGTTATAGATGTTATCGTGGATCACAATACTTTTTTTTTATCCCATCTAAGTCTATTATAACTATGGAATGTTATCAAAGAGGCACGTACTTTCCTATTTATTTTTTTTATATACCCTTAACTGGAGTAGTTTCAATCACTTTTTTTTTCTATTTCTTATTCATATATTTATCTTTTTTTCTCTCAATACGAAGCTTTGTCTTACAACTTCAGGTTTTAATGTAGTTTTTTCAAGCGTTATATTTGTAATAACAAGAAACCGGTATTACCTTCCCCCTTTATCATAAATCTATCTTTATATTATTTTATTTCAATTTGTAATGTTCGTGGAAAAACCTAAATGGGTGAAACAATATGTCGCAAGTTTCAGTACTCCTTATGATGCAACTTGTACGACCACACACATTAATAATAATAATAATAATAATAATAATAATAATAATAATCACATGAACACTGTCAACCTCAATACTATATAATAATCACACATCATCACCACGACAATACTTCAATAGATTCCTTTCGGGACTTAACTAATTAATTCAACCTAAACAGTCATTGAAAACTTAACTAGTATGAAAGTAACCATCACAGCAATTCAATACAGCTTATAAACAGTCATTGAAAACTTAGCTAGCATCAAGTTAACGTGACACTAATCCAATACAACTTAAACAACATTTAACTCACAACATTGCGGACGTAGCTGTAGCAGGGTAGTCTTGAACACTTGGTCCAGAAGTATATAGTTCTTAGTATGGTTCCAGGGCACTGACACTGCCTCACACATTAAGTAATAGTTGATAATATATGACCACTATAATTTCCTCTCCTGTGGATGAGCCGTTACCTTCACTCGCATCCCTAACATAAACTCTTATAAAAGTTAACATACACCTACACATATTTGTACAGAGTTACACATGAAGCTGCATATAAATTATTCCTATTTTAATAATAATTCATATAAATATACATATGTCGTAACTACAGAATTAACGTTGTGACATGGACATAAACAATAGAAGTAAACCCTGGACACACAATATTGGAACTCACGCCGCGCTCACACCATCACAAAACTTAATCAAATAAAGGAACTAAAATGATAATACGATGCTGGGATCATGTTACAATTATCTAAATGTAAACCTTATAATTTAACTGACCTAACCTTTGATTTATTACCATACACCAGGTGATACAAGGAACGTTTTAAGTAATTACCTTAATGGCCAAGTACTGGAGCTCTGTAATGGATCTCGTAACAAATGCTAATATGTAGGTTCAAATTTAAAGTATTATTGTCTTAATAGGCTTTCAAAACACCAATAAATCCTACCTATATCATAACGTAGATCTTTTACTCT
>JAPQNM010000012.1:1989305-2001805 GCA_029783475.1 Metacarcinus magister | reverse complement strand
ACCCACGTTTTTTCTTATGTGTTGTGTGTTGTTCAGCCGATAATGCATTGTAACGAAGAGAGAAAGAGAGAAAAAAATATTGATAGTAGTAGTAGTAAATATAATAATAATAATAATAATGGTATTTCTTATCTAACATCACCAGTAGCCTTGGTAGAGAATATTGCTTGGCACAATACAACACCATGACAACACATATCATTATCATAACACCATATATATACTTGCACATACGAAGAAAAAATAGGGAAAAAAATATGAGGAAAAAGGTAGGAAAGGACAATATATTAAACTTTATGAAAATGATAATAATAACAATAGTAATAATGATAATAATAATAACGATAATACTCCTACTACTACTACTACTACTAATAATAATAATAATAATAATAATAGTAATAACAATATGAAAAAAAATAGTGAGAATGTAGAAAAAAAGAATGGAAAGGAAATTGACTTACCTTGAAATATAGTTATTCTTTGACCTTGGAGTTCCATCGTGACGAAAATACTAGAGAAAGGTTAACTCTCTCTCTCTCTCTCTCTCTCTCTCTCTCTCTCTCTCTCTCTCTCTCTCTCTCTCTCTCTCTCTCTCTCTCTCTCTCTCTCTCTCTCTCTCTCTCTTTAACCATAAACAGCGTCAGTCAGTAACTCTTTTTCTTCCTCGTTACTTAATATGGTTTGTACACAATAAATTAACTTCCTTTTTCCTACTCTCTTTTTTTCCTTTCTTTCTCTATGTCTCCGTCTTTCTCTAGAAGGTTACAAGTCACAGCTGACCTTCACACTGCCACTTGTAATTGAAAACACCTTGTAGGGACCACGCAAGGTAACTCCACCTCGCAAACAATCCCTCTATCTCTCTTTTGTGTGTGTGTGTGTGTGTGTGTGAGTGAGAGAGATTATCATTGGTACGTGCGCGTGTGCGTGAGAGAGAGAAAGAGTGACAGGTGCTACTGCTGCTATCTGTTTCAACGGTGTTCTTATAATGGCTTACACACACACCCACACACACACACACACACACACACATACACATAGACATTTCCTCCTCCTTTACCTCCTCTTTTTATCACTTCTTGATCGAAATCCAGGAATCATTATCAATAAGAGACTATTTTCATGTTTTATCATGATTTATTTTCCATTTAATTTGGGATTTGGAACAAGCGAAAATAATTGGGAAAAGTAACACACTCGCACGTTTTAGGCCTGCGCGGACATGCATTCGGGGCTCTCTGTAATTGCCAAAGCTAGCCTGTTACCTCTACCCCATTCAACGTCTAAATCTACTAAGTTCTGCTACACCTCAGAAGAAGAAAAAAAACTGGTGTAAAGGTGAATTTAATGGAAGTTCTCTAAGCAAATAGTGCTCTGTAATACAAAATGACTTGCACAGTTAACGTCCCATCGGTTACGACTTATAAAAAAAAAAAATAGTGCACGAGTGACTACTTATTACACTTGTTACACCGTCCCAGAATACACCACACAAGCTACTCCCTCAGTGTAATAATAAAGCTAAAGAAAAAGTGTGTTGTACCTAAAGCAATAATCCAAAAACTCAAGAGATACAATTTGTTCCCTGCCCGTGGTTAAGCTATTGCCCGGAGAATCAAAATACTAAAAATCTTACCATATAGGAAACCAAATAACCCACCACTAAACAAGACCCTTTACTACCAACTACCTACTCCACTTCGGCCAACTACTCCTCAACACCCTCCTCCTCCTCCCACCTCCACTTCCCCCACTCCCCCGCCCTCGCCGCGCCACTCCTACCCACAACAAGCGAAACGACCCGAAACGACCCATTCAAGAATAGCCTCGTCCCGCTATAACTACTTAAACTATTACTCTGTTGATGTAATTTTTCAATGAGCTGACTGCCAAATCCAATAAACTGTAAATTATTATTATTACACACACAACAACTATATGGGAATAACACGTCTTGGGAGGGTAATGGCTGACGATCACGAGTCTAGCGCGTGATCCTCCAAACCCATGTATCAGATTTGTTGTGCATGTCTGTATGTATAAGTAGTGTATGTATCAATCTATTTATTTATGTATGTATGTATGTATGTACGGGTATGCATATTTGTATTGGTGTATACGTAGTAGCAACACCACCACCACCACCACTTCCACCTCCTTCTCCACTTCATTATCACCATCATCAACACCACCACCACCACACCACCACCACCACCACCACCACATTCTCAATACGTCAATCGTTTTAGTTATCAACACCAGGATTCTTGAGTATTTCCTGTCGTTTAACCTCGTACCTTTCACACACCAACACCATTAACACCACTATCACTGCTGTTATCACCACCACCACCACCGTCATCACCACCAACACCCTACTTCAATGATATTTCCCATTCATACACCTGGCTCACTATCACCACACTACTGTTACTGTCATCACCATCACCGAGAGAGAGAGAGAGAGAGAGAGAGAGAGAGAGAGAGAGAGAGAGAGAGAGAGAGAGAGAGAGAGAGAGAGAGAGAGAGAGAGAGAGAGAGAGAGAGAGAGAGAGAGAGAGAGAGAGAGAGAGAGAGAGAGAGAGAGGTCAACCACCCATGCATAACCTCCTTTTCTTCCCCTTACTCCTCCCCCCAACACTCCTCTTCTCCACTAAGCTTCCTCCTTCACCCCCAACATTCCTCCCTTCCTCCAACCCCCCCTTCACCCGCCCCCCCCCCATTGAGGGCACATAACTCTTTTTTAATTGTACCTCCGCTGTTTGCATGGAAAGTGTGCATGAACTTAAGTATACACTCTCTCTCTCTCTCTCTCTCTCTCTCTCTCTCTCTCTCTCTCTCTCTCTCTCTCTCTCTCTCTCTCTCTCTCTCTCTCTCTCTCTCTCTCTCTCTCTCTCTCTCTCTCTTTGTTGCTTATCTTATGTGCTATCTTTCGCTTTCAACTCACGTCTCTACCATCCTCCTCTTCCTCCTCCTCCTTCCTCCTCCTCCTCTTCTTCCTCTTCCTCCTCTTCCTCCTCTTCACGGACCTCCGGGTATTGTAAGGAAAATGACTGACAGCATCACCATACACACCCACCACGCCCATCTTCTCGTAAACCCTCCTCCTCCTCCTCCTCCTCCTCCTCCTCCTCCTCCTCTTCCTCCTCCTCCTCCTCCAGCATAGCATCACCAGCCCAAAATACCTTGTCATCAGTAGTGAACCTACACATTTTGGGCGTGACGTGGTGTGTTATGGACTAAAAAAAAAGGAAATTAAGGTGTATTCACTTTATTGTTACGTAACGAGAGAGAGAGAGAGAGAGAGAGAGAGAGAGAGAGAGAGAGAGAGAGAGAGAGAGAGAGAGAGAGAGAGAGAGAGAGAGAGAGAGAGAGAGAGAGAGAGAGAGAGAATATAATCCAAATAATAAATCCTAGGTGATTGAAAGGTGCGCTACCCAATAAATAGTTTGTTGATCTGCAGTGTCATTAAGGGGATCAATTCAATGTAACTCAACGCACAATTACGCAACAACGCAAGGCAACGCAACACAACACAACATGAAACAAAACAACAGATAAGAAACAGCATTGAAAGGAGTGAATTCATCTTCCTGTAAGCGTAATAGTTTCGTAGTAAAATGGCAAAAAACATATTCGACCTCAATTCTGGTGGACATTTTCGGACCACATAATCAAAAATTCCTTACCGTCACAGATACGTGAAAAATGACTTCAATAAAACTTTTAGATATTCCAATTTACAGTAAAATTTGGTTAAAAAGTTTTCGTGTATGACAAACAGTTTTAACGGAAGTAACAAAAAACCTTCTACCCTATACCTGAAGGGTTTAAAGGGGGGAGAAGGGGTTAAAGGGGGGGTGTAATGATGAAAATATGTCTAGATTCGTGTTCAGCATGACCTAAAACATCATTGTAACAATTTTCATGAGATTCGGAGGTGTTGAGTTTCCGCGGCGCACAGCACGAGTAGACAAGAGTGAAGACGTGAGGTTAGGTTAGCTGTGGTGCCACATCTATTACTAAACCAGACCTAATACCATACACACTCGCTAATACTATATACTTAATGTAGTATTATAGTATATATAGTATTAATATAGTATTATAGTAGTATAGTATATAGTATTAGCGAGTGTGTATGGTATTTGGGCTGGTTTAGTAATAGATGTGGCACCACAGCTAACCTAACCTCACCTATTTACTCTTGTCTACTCGTGCTGTGCGCCGCGGAAACTCAACACCTCCGAATCTCATGAAAATTGTTACAATGATGTTTTAGGTCATGCTGAACACGAATCTAGACATATTTTCATCATTACACCCCCCCTTTAACCCCTTCCCCCCCCTTTAAACCCTTCAGGTATAGGGTAGAAGGTTTTTTGTTACTGCCGTTAAAACTGTTTGTCATACACGAAAACTTTTTAACCAAATTTTACTGTAAATTGGATTATCTAAAAGTTTTATTAAAGTCATTTTTCACGTATCTGTGACGGTAAGGAATTTTTGATTTTGTGGTCCGAAAATGTCCACCGGAATTGAGGTCGAATATGTTTTTGTCATTTTACTACGAAACTATTACTCTTACAGGAGAAAGGACTATATACAAAGTTATGTAGCTTGAAAAGATCTATCGATTGGTGTTATCACCTTTCCAATATCTATTATACCTTTGGAGAAAAGTTAATTATTGTGAACAAAATTAATGTTTTATTTTTTCAATTCTTACATCTATACTTATGTTCCAATTCCTTATCACTATAGCTCAAAAGAACGGGCGCGTCCTGCTCTTTCTTTTATATTATATACTCCTTTTACGTAAACCTCATAGTTTTCGAGTTATTTCAAAATACATGATTTCTGCCAAAAAATCTTAGGTGGTACCCTACGAAATTTCATGAAATTTCCACACCTCGGAATTTCAAGAAAATTTGTACATAAAGGTTTTCAGTCATACTGAACACGAATCTGGAATCAGTTTCGTCATTACTATAGTATCAAACATTAAAAAAATAAATAGAAAAAAATAAGAGGTACAAGAAATACTTTAATTATAAAAATAAATATCAAAGATAAAAATAAATAATAATAATGAAAATAAATATTAATGATGAAAATAAATATTAATGATAAAAATAAATAAAGATGATACAAATAAATAATGATGATAAAGATATATAATGATGATAAAAATAAATATTGATGATAAAATAAATATTGATGATAAAAATAAATATTGATGATAAAAATAAATATTGATGATAAAAATAAATATTGATGATAAAAATAAATATTAATGATAAAAATAAATATTAATGATAAAAATATATATTAATGATAAAAATACATATTAATGATAAAAAAAATATTAATGATAGAAATAAATATTAATGTTACAATAAATATTAATGATAAAAATAAATATTAATGATAAAAATAAATATTAATGATAAAAATAAATATTAATGATAAAAATAAATATTAATGATAAAAATAAATATTAATGATAAAAATAAATATTAATAATAAAAATAAATATTAATGATGAAAATAAATGTTAATGATAAAAATAAATATTAATGATAAAAATAAATATTAGTGATAAAAATAAATATTAATGATACAAATAAATGTTAATGATAAATATAAATATTAATGATAAAAATAAATATTAACGATAAAAATAAATATTAATGATAAAAATGAATATTAATGATAAAAATACATATTAATGATAAATTTAAATATTAATGATAAATATAAATATTAATGATAAAAGTAGATAATAATGATAAAAAATAAATAATAATGATAAAAATAAATAATAATGATAAAAATAAATAATAATGATAAAAATAAATTATAATGATAAAAATAAATAATAATGATAAAAATAAATATTAATGATGAAAATAAATATTAATGATAAAAATAAATATTAATGATAGAAATAAATATTAATGATAAAAATAAATATTAATGATAAAAATAAATATTAATGATAAAAATAAATATTAATGATAGAAATAAATATTAATGATAAAAATAAATATTAATGATAAAACTAAATAATAGTGATAAAAATAAATATTAATGATAAATATAAATATTAATGATAGAAGTAAATAATAATGATAAAAAATAAATAATAATGATAAAAATAAATAATAATGATTAAAATAAATATTAATGATAAAAATTAAATATTAATGATAAAAATAAATATTAATGATAGAAATAAATATTAATGATAAAAATAAATATTAATGATAAAAATAAATATTAATGATAAAAATAAATATTAATGATAGCAATAAATATTAATGATAAAAATAAATATTAATGATAAAAATAAATATTAATGATATAAATAAATATTAATGATAAAAATAAATATTAATGATAAAAATATATATTAATGATAAAAATAAATATTAATGATAAAAATAAATATTAATGATAAAAATAAATATTAATGATAAAAATAAATATTAATGATAAAAGTAAATAATAGTGATAAAAAATAAATATTAATGATAAAAATAAATATTAATGATAAAATTAAATAATAATGATAAATAAATATTAATGATAGAAATAAATATTAAAGATGAAAAATAAATATTAATGATAAAAATTAATATTAATGATAAAAATAAATATTAATGATAAAAATAAATATTAATGATAAAAATGAATATTAATGATAAAAATAAATATTAATGATAAAAATAAATATTAATGATAAAAATAAATATTAATGATAAAAATAAATATTAATGATAAAAATAAATATTAATGATAAAAATAAATGTTAATGATAAAAATATATATTAATGATAAAAATATATATTAATGATAAAAAATAAATATTAATGATAAAAATAAATATTAATGATAAAAATATATATTAATGATAAAAATAAATATTAATGATAAAAATATATATTAATGATAAAAATATATATTAATGATAAAAATAAATATTAATGATAAAAATATATATTAATGATAAAAATATATATTAATGATAAAAATATATATTAATGATAAAAATAAATATTAATGATAAAAATAAATATTAATGATATATATAAATATTAATGATAGAAGTAAATAATAATGATAAAAAATAAATAATAATGATAAAAATAAATAATAATGATTAAAATAAATATTAATGATAAAAATAAATATTAATGATAAAAATAAATATTAATGATAGAAATAAATATTAATGATAAAAATAATATTAATGATAAAAATAAATATTAATGATAAAAATAAATATTAATGATAGAAATAAATATTAATGATAAAAATAAATATTAATGATAAAAATAAATATTAATGATAGAAATAAATATTAATGATAAAAATAAATATTAATGATAAAAATATATATTAATGATAAAAATAAATATTAATGATAAAAATAAATAATAATGATAAAAATAAATATTAATGATATATATAAATATTAATGATAAAAGTAAATAATAATGATAAAAAATAAATATAATGATAAAAATAAATATTAATGATAAAAATAAATATAATGATCTATAAATATTAATGATAAAATAAATATTAATGATAAAAATAAATATTAATGATAAAAATAATATTAATGATAAAAATAAATATTAATGATAAAAATAAATATTAATGATAAAAATAATATTAATGATAAAAATAAATATTAATGATAAAAATAAATATTAATGATAAAAATAAATATTAATGATAAAAATAAATATTAATGATAAAAATAAATATTAATGATAAAAATAAATATTAATGATAAAAATAAATGTTAATGATAAAAATAAATATTAATGATAAAAATAAATAATAATGATAAAAATAAATATTAGAGATAAAAATAAATATTAATGATAAAAATATATATTAATGATAAAAATATATATTAATGATAAAAAATAAATATTAATGATAAAAATAAATATTAATGATAAAAATATATATTAATGATAAAAATAAATATTAATGATAAAAATATATATTAATGATAAAAAATATATATTAATGATAAAAATAAATATTAGTGATAAAAATATATATTAATGATAAAAATATATATTAATGATAAAAATATATATTAATGATAAAAATAAATATTAATGATAAAAATAAATATTAATGATAAAAATAAATATAATGATAAAAATATATATTAATGATAAAAAATAAATATTAATGATAAAAATAAATATTAATGATAAAAATATATATTAATGATAAAAATAAATATTAATGATAAAAATATATATTAATGATAAAAATATAAATTAATGATAAAAATATATATTAATGATAAAAAATAAATATTAATGATAAAAATAAATATTAATGATAAAAATATATATTAATGATAAAAATAAATATTAATGATAAAAATATATATTAATGATAAAAATATATATTAATGACAAAAAAATAAATATTAATGATAAAAATAAATATTAATGATAAAAATATATATTAATGATATAAAATAAATATTAATGATAGAAATAAATATTAATGATAAAAATATATATTAATGATAAAAATTATATATTAATGATAAAAATATATATTAATGATAAAAATATATATTAATGATAAAAATATATATTAATGATAAAAATAAATATTAATGATAAAAATAAATATAATGATAAAAATAAATATTAATGATAAAAATATATATTAATGATAAAAATATATATTAATGATAAAAATATATATTAATGATAAAAATATATATTAATGATAAAAATAAATATTAATGATAAAAATAAATAATAATGATAAAAATAAATATTAATGATAAAAATATATATTAATGATAAAAATATATATTAATGATAAAAATATATATTAATGATAAAAATATATATTAATGATAAAAATAAATATTAATGATAAAAATAAATATTAATGATAAAAATATATATTAATGATAAAAATAAATATTAATGATAAAAATAAATATTAATGATAAAAATATATATTAATGATAAAAATATATATTAATGATAAAAAATAAATATTAATGATAGAAAATAAATATTAATGATAAAAATAAATAATAATGATAAAAATAAATATTCATGATAAAATATATATTAATGATAAAAATATATATTAGTGATAAAAATATATATTAATAATAAAAATAAATATTAATGATAAAAATAAATATTAATGATAAAAATATATATTAATGATAAAAAGAAATATTAATGATAAAAATAAATATAAATGATAAAAATAAATATTAATGATAAAAATAAATATTAATGATAAAAAATAAATATTAATGATAAAAATAAATATTAGTGATAAAAATAAATAATAATGATAAAAATAAATATTAATGATAAAATTAAATATTAATGATAAAAATAAATATTAATGATAAAAATAAATATTAATGAAAAAAAATAAATATTAATGATAAAAATAAATATTAATGATAAAAATAAATATTAATGATAAAAATAAATATTAATGATAAAAATAAATAATGATAAAAATAAATATTAATGATAAAAATATATATTAATGATAAAAATATATATTAATGATAAAAAATAAATATTAATGATAAAAATAAATATTAATCATAAAAATATATATTAATGATAAAAATAAATATTAATGATAAAAATATATATTAATGATAAAAATATATATTAATGATAAAAAAAAATATTAGTGATAATAATATATATTAATGATAAGAATATATATTAATGATAAAAATATATATTAATGATAAAAATATATATTAAATGATAAAAATAAATATTAATGATAAAAATATATATTAATGATAAAAATAAATATTAATGATAAAAAATAAATATTAATGATAAAAATATATATTAATGATAAAAATAAATATTAATGATAAAAATATATATTAATAATAAAAATAAATATTAATGATAAAAATATATATTAATGATAAAAATATATATTAATGATAAAAATAAATATTAATGATAAAAATATATATTAATGATAAAAATAAATATTAATGATAAAAATATATATTAATGATAAAAATATATATTAATGATAAAAATATATATTAATGATAAAAAATAAATATTAATGATAAAAATAAATATTAATGATAAAAATATATATTAATGATAAAAAAAAATATTAATGATAAAAATATATATTAATGATAAAAATATATATTAATGATAAAAATATATATTAATGATAAAAATAAATATTAATGATAAAAATATATATTAATGATAAAAATATATATTAATGATAAAAATATATATTAATGATAAAAATAAATATTAATGATAAAAATAAATATTAATGATAAAAATAGATATTAATGATAAAAATAGATATTAATGATAAAAATATATATTAATGATAAAAATAAATATTAATGATAAAAATAAATATTAGTGATAAAAATATATATTAATGATAAAAATATATATTAATGATAAAAATATATATTAATGATAAAAATAAATATTAATGATAAAAATAAATATTAATGATAAGAATAAATAATAATGATAAAAATATATATTAATGATAAAAAATAAATTTTAATGATAAAAATAAATATTAATGATAAAAATATATATTAATGATAAAAATAAATATTAATGATAAAAAATAAATATTAATGATAAAAATAAATATTAATGATAAAAATATATATTAATGATAAAAATAAATATTAATGATAAAAATATATATTAATGATAAAAATATATATTAATGATAAAAAAATAAATATTAATGATAAAAATAAATATTAATGATAAAAATATATATTAATGATAAAAAATAAATATTAATGATAAAAATAAATATTAATGATAAAAATATATATTAATGATAAAATTATATATTAATGATAAAAATATATATTAATGATAAAAATATATATTAATGATAAAAATATATATTAATGATAAAAATAAATATTAATGATAAAAATAAATAATAATGATAAAAATAAATATTAATGATAAAAATATATATTAATGATAAAAATATATATTAATGATAAAAATATATATTAATGATAAAAATATATAATAATGATAAAAATAAATATTAATGATAAAAATATATATTAATGATAAAAATAAATATTAATGATAAAAAATAAATATTAATGATATAAATAAATATTAATGATAAAAATAAATATTAATGATAAAAATAAATATTAATGATAAAAATAAATATTAGTGATACAAATAAACATTAATGATAAAAATAAATGTTAATGATGAAAATAAATATTAATGATAAAAATAAATATTAATGATAAAAATAAATATTAGTGATAAAAATAAATATTAATGATAAAAATAAATATTAATGATAAAAATAATTATTAATGATAATAATGAATATTAATAATAAAAATAAATATTAATGATGAAAATAAATGTTAATGATAAAAATAAATATTAATGATAAAAATAAATATTAGTGATAAAAATAAATATTAATGATAAAAATAAATATTAATGATAAAAATTAATATTAATGATAAAAATAAATATTAATGATAAATATAAATATTAATGATAGAAGTAAAAATTAATGATAAAAAATAAATAATAATGATAAAAATTAATATTAATGATAAAAATAAATATTAATGATAAATATAAATATTAATGATGAAAATAAATGTTAATGATACAAATAAAAATTAATGATTAAAATAAATATTAGTGATAAAAATAAATATTAATGATAAAAATAAATGTTAATGATATATATAAATATTAATAATAAAAATAAATATTAACGATAAAAATAAATATTAATGATAAAAATGAGTATTAATGAAAAAATAAATATTAATGATAAAAATAAATATTAATGATATATATAAATATTAATGATAGAAGTAAATAATAATGATAAAAAAATAAATAATAATGATAAAAATAAATATTAATGATAGAAATAAATATTAATGATAAAAATAAATATTAATGATAAAAATAAATGTTAATGATAAAAATAAATATTAGTGATAAAAAATAAATATTAATGATAAAAATAAATGTTAATGATAAATATAAATATTGATGATAAAAATAAATATTAACGATAAAAATAAATATTAATGATATAAATGAATATTAATGATAAAAATATATATTAATGATAAAAATAAATATTAATGATTAATATAAATATTAATGATAAAAGTAAATAATAATGATAAAAAATAAATAATAATGATAAACATAAATAATAATGATAAAAATAAATAATAATGATAAAAATAGATAATAATGATTAAAATAAATATTAATGATAAAAATAAATATTAATGATAAAAATAAATATTAATGATAGAAATAAATATTAATGATAAAAATAAATATTAATGATAAAAATATATATTAATGATAAAAATATATATTAATGATAAAAATATATATTAATGATAAAAATATATATTAATG
>JAPQNM010000012.1:1959305-1984305 GCA_029783475.1 Metacarcinus magister | reverse complement strand
TGAAGATGGAGGAAAAAAAAAAGGAAAAAGGAGACGATACACAAAAGGAAGGACAACTACACTATACACACAAACACAAGGACAAGATGTTGTGTATATATATAACACACACTTCATTTTATTCACACATTCCACAACACACCATTTATTTACTTAGTCTACCATCACCATCCTTAATAGATATCACAACCAATGATCGTGAGAGAAACCACCACAACCACACCCACAACAACAACCACAACCACACCCACAACAACAACCACAACCACACCCACAACAACAACCACAACCACACCCAAAAACACACCCAAACACCTGCATACACAGACACAGGTGAAAACTTTTAATTATTACCCTTTCCTCACTCAACCTGGGAGTCAACCATAAATCTATCAACAGGTGAAGGTTATGTGTAGCAGCGCTAAGGCAGAAGGGTAAGCGGAGGGAGATAATAAGGGAGGGAGGAAGGAGATGACCACACCCTCCCAAGGCCAGCCTCCCTCCCTCCCTCTCTTCCTCCACCCCGTTTGCCCGCTAACCGCACCGGAGAGGGAGAGAAAAAAAGGGAGAAAAAAATACCTTACCACACCCTTACTTGGGGAGGGAAAGGAAAGGTGGAGGGAGGGAGGAGGACTGGAGGAATGACAGGGTGTGGTACGGGAGGAGGAGGAGGAGGAGGAGCAGAAGGAGGAGGAGGAGAGGATCAAGGATGAAGGGAAGGAGGTCAGGACAAGGGTGTGTCCTGGAAGAGAAGGGAAAGCCTAGGAGGAGAAGGAGATCAGGCCTAAGGGAAGGGCAAGAGACGGAAGAGAAGGACAGAAATAATATATAAATGTGTGGGTAGTAGCATCAAGGAAGTAAGGGAGGGAGGTAAATAGGTAGGTAGGTGTCCTTTTATTTCTGAAACTGGTTGTGTGTCCTTGCATGGGAAGAGGAGTAGGAGGAGGAGGAGGAGGAGAGGGAGAAGGAGGAGGAGGACCTAGCTCGGGGATTATACCTTGGGAGGAATTACAGCTTTGACATTTTGGCGAGTGAGGCCTTGGCTGCGGGTCACTAGTAGGGAAGGGAACCAGCCAGCCAGGTATTACATCCCACGCTCTCCCTACCTAGCCAGTGTGTGGGATGGGTGATGGGTGGTGGTGGGTGATGATGGGTTGTTTACCTTGTTTGTTGTTTGTTGAGGAGGTAGGCGTGGATCAGGTTGGACTGGACACCCGTCAAATGGGAAGTTTTCGTCACTTTTCACAAAATTCCTCAATAGGAGAAGATAAGCAAGGGTTGACGATGCAAGTGAAGGGGAGGGGGAGGGGGAGGGACGGGAGGTAGGATGGGGAAGGGAATTGATTTCAAGCAGCTGTTCTGGAGTGATTCTTGGGCTCTAAAACACATGCTTGGACTGGATAGGAGATAATATGAGCTACCAAAAAGGGCATCAATGGAAAATGTGTATGAATTCCTGGAAAATGATATGGAGGTAGAGAATGATATGAATATTTTAAGCTGAATGTGAATGAGTATAATAGACTAGTAAGTGCTGAAAAGTGGGCCAGCGCGGGGTAATGTTTGCTATCTGTTCCTTCTTCTCAATTGATGTGGGAGAACGTCGAGTTATTGACCATTACTATATATAATCGACAATGATGAATGATGATGAAGTGAGTTTTCTACCAAGTCCAAGACCTAGGCGGCTTCTGCGGGTTGAACGGGACTCATCTTACTCACCTATACGCTTACGCTAATAATGGGGAATATATACTGTTAAATGGGACGGCATCAAAGGCTACTACTACAGCTATACAGTAAGCAATATAGTGAAGTGTTATGAAGCATTTAAAGCCAAGGATAGTGTGTAATTACCTCCATAAACACCCATTATATCTTGAGTGTCTGTTTGCATTGTGATCGTGGAGTGGAGATGAAGGTTAATTAAGTTGTATAGTGTCTTCCTTGCTGCCAGGATAACCAAAATTCTTGAGATGCATTTATCAGCCTATGCAGAGTACTTTACAGCCTTACACCTCTTTATAAGGCAGTATAACAGGTGTAAAGCCATGGTGGGAGGGTGTGTGCACTAAGCCTAAAGACGGTAGCGGGAGGCTGCAGAACTTTTATTATATTAAGGTAAGAAGAGAGCCTGTGTTTACCTGTGCATTATTGTGTATAACTATTATGCAGCAGTAAGCAGACAGGGAGGTGGACGTGTGGGTATGGTGTAGCAGTAAGTGTATAGAGGTGGGTGTTGTGTTTGAGGTGAGGAGGAAACTGAAGCGAGCAGTTTGGGTATGCTGGGTGAGTGGTTTTTAGCGTCATGGTCGCCCAGCGTGTCTATTTACTTAATTGTTATTATTATTCGGTATTAAATAGTAATTATTGTTATTATTATTCGTTAATAAAGAGCTTCTCCCTCCCTTAAATGCCGTGTTCATGTCATTACAGCTGCATTGATTAGGAGGCAGTGTCAGCTTATTACGGAGGGTGTATGAACGACAAGCCTTGGTGCCACTCGCCCTTACCATCCACACATTCATCATTGTTTGTATCTACAGTACAAGGCCACCTCATTGCACCTTGTATCTGCAGTACAAGGCCACCTCATTGCACCTTGTATCTCATCCACCATGTTGAGATAATGCATATCTCACCCGTACCTCACCCAACACAACCCATCCTCCCCTCTTCAAACTCGTCCCAGGAGTAAGGTCTACTTATGATACTAGTGGATAGGGAGAAAGTGATACTTGAGTGTGTGTGTGTGTGTGTGTGTGTGTGTGTGTTATGTATTTTTTTGTGCTAATGTAAAAGTTTAGTTTTAGTAGAGGCTCATCCCAACAAAATGAGTCACAGTACACAGTGACACATTTTGGTTTCCTGTCTTTGTCAAGTGTATATATGGTCTTGGGTGCAGTGGTGACAGTGTATCAGATGGTGAGTGTTTAGTGGCGTGAGATGATCATCAGTAAGGCTGTTGGAATTGATGCTTGATAAGGTAATCAGTGTCCTCCATACTTGTGATAAGCAATAGATTAGTTAAGAAGTGCATGGCTTCACTTCATTAGATATTTTTTCAAAGTGGGAAAGAAAGCAAAGTGTATGATACTTATTTGTTGATTATTTGAATTTCTTAAGTGTTTATCTTCTACCAAGTGATTACAGTTATGGATATGTTTAAAAGAATCTTGATCGTGTTGTTTGGAGTGTAGTGTACAGCTGTCTTTTTACTGTATGGTTATATTGAATCATTTGTAAAGGAAATTTGAGTAAGCTGTTGGTGAGTAGATGGAGTGCCTGATTAGTGACTTGTAAGGAAAGAAGGACTGATGGTGGAATTCTGAATTGTTACTTTATTAGGTATGTATAGAATTATGCATGTGGGGAGGTAGTAGCTTGACTGGTATATTGGTAGTGTGATGATAACATGGAAAATATCATGAAGAGTGGTAAGATAAGTGTGTGTCTGCCTGTGAGTCCAAGTTCCAAATGATGAAGTAACTTTAGCAAAATATTTAATTGAGGAAGGTAAATGAATTGCTTGTCATAAAAGTACACTCACCAAGCTGCCTACAAGTAATGAAGGCTAATCCATGTAAATGTAGAACCTACTTTCAAAATGATGGTGGTAGTTTAAGTATACTTGACAGATTGCAAAGGAAAATAAATTGAGGCAATACTTCTCACATAGATTATATTAAGAGTTGCATGGTACACAAAGGGAGGCAGAGCAAGAGATGAATGAAGTTGAATTATGAACTTTCGTCCAGTGCTGCTTAAACCAATAATAATGATTAAATAAATACAACTAAATCAGTTTAAAATAACTATAAAACTCAGAGAATCATGGGTAATTTAGGTCCTTACCCCTTTAACTGATGTGTGATGTAATGGTGTTGGTGTATGTCTCAACGAACAGATGGTTGACTCTTATATACATCAAGACAATTGCCTAAATCAAACAATAATTTATATGGATTGTTTTGAGCATTTACGAAGCTGTTCCCTGTCACAATTTCCCTCGCCAGTACACCCTCACAGTCAGAATCAAGGGTGGAGTGTTTACGACCACATCCTGATCAGTGACTAAAATAAATCCAGTTGCTTCCATTCCTAATTCCTCACAAATATGGTGAAAAGGTCTTCATACTAGTGCTGCCGAAAGACGTTTATGGTTCTCTAATGAAAGTGATATGTATAGGAAGGGAGTTTGCAATGTTTTGGGTGAGATGGAGCCATGCAGGTGTCAGGTGTTGTCATAGCCACAACTACCCAAATGATTACTGGCTGAGGCTGCATGGCTGAAGAGATTTTTTAAAATATTTTTTTACACTAAAAGGGTACCTACCGGCCATGAGCAAACAAAAATAGGTAAAAAAAAAAAAATGTCCCGCTTATTGTCAGACCCTGTAAAGAGGACAGTAGGAGAGATATGCTGGGTTTTTTTTTCATGCTGTTGTAAGGCAAAACAAAAGGTTAGCATCCACCAAAGTTTGGGTGTCGTACAGCACTGTAATAAAGAAGAATGATGGACACTTTGTGGTTTTCATTTTATCACTCAGTCAAGAACTAAAAGAAATGTGACAGTGGGAAGAAGAGCCATTTTTTCTTAAAACACTGTTGTATGTTCATAAATCTATTTGTTCGTAAACAGAATAAATTTTTCCTATAAGGAGTATATGTAAATTGGATTAATTCTTACTAGACCCCCAAATTATGAAGTTTCGCCCATTTTGCAACACAAGCTCCTTTGATTGCCTCTTTATTTTTGAGTGTGGTGCACATCATAGACTTAACAAAGTCAGAAGCAGCAGAGTCAAGCAGGTAGCAGTGTGCCGGGTCGTATAACCTCTATCGGAAACCTTGTTGGAAGAGATGGTAGTCAAGATTGTGTTTAATAGAGAGAGGGAAAAAAAACTCAACCTCTTGGGATGCACTGGCTTGACACCTTGCTTCCTATTCTGACCTGAGCCGTATATCATTAACAACAACATTGGTTTGGCATCCCAGTAGTGACGGTGTACTCTGAGAGCTGTAGGATGTCTCTTTTCAGCCTCACCACTGCTGAGTTGTTTTTTTTTATCATAAGACTTCTTCTATACTAATTATTTTGACTTTCCTTACATGTATGCATTTTATTTTTTGTCAAGGATAGACACAACATATCTGAAATGACAATTTGATATTTTGAAAAAGCATAACATTTATATTTTCTGCATTTTTGCTTATATAAGGAAGTGCTGTCATTTTTTCCCTTGCTATGGTATTCTGTCAAGCAATTATCTTGTCTTAGTGGAAGGTTCTTAGTGTCTCTATTAAGAAAATAAACTATAGCTTAAGGATTTTCCATGAATACTGTTGCAGATTATATAAAGTTTTTGCTATGTTGCAGGTCATAATGGAGATGAGCTACTACTTCTCAGGGACAGTGTACAACTTCCTTTTCCCTGGCGTCAATATTGTTACAACATGGGGTGAGTCTCTAAGTGGATATTTTGTTTAATGATTTATTGTAAAAGCTTAACAACACTAAGAGTTTTTGTTCTTACTCGCGTCAACTTTGTTCCATAATGACACAATGGTTTTGGCATCTGTAGATTGCCTTATTATTATTTTTTATTTATCATTGACATCAACAAGTGGTTTTGTTAATTAAAAGATGTACATATAATCATTTTATATTTAGCATTAGTAACAGGATCAGCCTAAATAATTGAGCAACATAATCAACTGTTTAAGGCACACACTCCTCAAAGGACACATAGTCATTGCAGTTGAATATATGTCATCAAATTGGATCATGCTGCAATGTGAGGTAGCTTAAAGATAACATTTTACCCAGGTGTCCCAAAAGTCTGGAGCCAATCCTGATAAGCAGTGTTGAAATATTTAGTACTTTCCCCACTTATTTTTCTGTTGAACTTACATGTCAAGTTTATGATCCAAAACATATGCAGTAAAATTGTGGAAACATAACCTATCAATTCAGTAACCAGACTTTCCTCACAATTATGTACATTAAGGAACATTCAAGAAATTTTACCCCTATCCCCAATACTTTAATAATCCCTTCCCCTCGCAGGCATGGTGTCACTATGTATGGGGCTGGCGTCTCTCTCGCTTTTGGCCGAGGGGTTCAAGGTGGCTCGCTCCCTCCTGCTAAAGGTAGCCACTACTCGTGATTCAGGCTGCAGCAGATACAACACAAGTGAAAGGTTGCCACTCTTACATCATGCTCAACACACTCACTCTCAAATGCAAAGACTGTTGTACTGTCGCAGGTAGATATGCATGGCTTTTTGGGAGGCATGATGATGGTTATGATAGTAATCCTAGGTTGTCATATTGGCTCAGATCAGTACAGAAGTGATGAGGTCATGTGATTGGTTTTGAAAAGTAATAACACATGATTCAAGGGTTTTTATCACACAATGAAAGTGCAAAACCTTTATGGAAGTAGCAAGGAACACACTAATTTAAATTCTGATGCATTTAATCAGTTTGTACAGTAGAATCTCCCATCTAACGAATAATTGGTGCAAAAAAAAACTGCGTTAGATACGAATTCGTTAGATATAGATACATAAACTTATGGGAAAATTGTAATTCGTGACAAAACTTCGGCTGAGTCCGTATTTTAACCTATTTCTGCCCTTCCAAGTGTTATTTTGAGATAAAAAAGGGAACAATGAGACGAGCACAATGGAACACAGTTAAAATATGGCGCGGGACTGACCAAAGTGACCAGTGTTGCCAGAATTTTTTTTGGGAGGTATGTGTCTTTTTTGGTATGTTCGGGTGTGTGTTTGGGGGTAGAAAGTGGGTGTTTGAATGTGTTTAGGTGTGTGTTTGGATGTGTGTGTGTGTTTAGTGTGTTATTTATGTTATATTTCAGGTTTCTGTAACAATTGTAGATTTTTGATTTTGTCGCCCAAAATATTTCTGCGTAAATTTGGTCGAATGTGTTTTTACCATTTTACTCAGAAAATATTTGTCGTACAGCAATAATGTATAGATGTTAATATATTAAGTTTGATGTTATCTATCTAATGGTGAAATCAGATTTAAAATATACCTTATAGTTTAGTAGGAAATTTAAGTTTTGTTGAAATTTTGTCAAAAAAACTAATATATTATTTTCTCAGTTACTAATATGCCAATTTCATTCTACTATAGCTCAAAAGAACGGGCGTCTCCTGCTCTTTATCTACTATTCCTTAAGTCTTTTACGTAAACCTCATAGTTTTTGAGTTATTTAACAAAACGTGATTTGTTAAAAAAAATCTAAGGGTGTTGCCTTGGAAATTTCATAAAAATTTTGACATCTCAGAATCTCATGAAAATTTATATATATAGGTTTTCAAGAATAAAGAACACGAATATAGACTCAATTTTATCATTACTATAATATTAAACACTATATAAACATTGTATTTTATTTATTTATTTATTTTTTTATATATATAGGACGGAAAGAAAATGTTCATAGATACTAATATCTCTCTCTCTCTCTCTCATTAAAAGTGACAATAAGGGAGGGAGGGGGCTGGAGAGGGAGGGAGGGATGCCGGGGTGCTGCAAAAATTCAGCGATCAGCGGGAAGTTTGACATTCGATCCCGGGTGCCCGGAATAATTGCCGTTAGATCTGTCATCATTATCATCATCATCATTATCATCATCAGGGAACTCTGCTCAGGATGGTCATGGTAGAAATACACTTAGGAAATTAGTACCGTTTTCATACATAGTTATTTAATTCATGTCACATCGCACCATTCCTCAGTCCATTGGTTTAAACTGGAAATGAATACAATACATACAACTACATGAGACATTTAGCCGCCACATGGTCTGGCCCATTCATATGACTGTTTTTGATTGACTAGTGAGTGTTGTGATTGAAAGACTTTGGAACAGTCATGTGGAGGTTACTTTTAGATCAAGGAGTATGTATTTTTTCATTAGCAATCTGTACAGTGCTCCCTCCAATTTTGCTGGTTTCAATTTTGCGGGTTTCAATTTTGCGATATTCTAATTCAACGACCGAAACCAATCTCCATCTCTGCAAGCAGTAAAATGGTAATTTAAATTGATTTTCTTGTAGATAATGATAATGTTTATGATTTTCTGTATTTTTCTTTATTGTAGGATGTATAATTACATGGATTTGTGTACAAACAAGGGCAAAAATATGACTAAAATCACCATAAAGTTAATGATTCCAATTTTGTGAATTTGAATTTTGCGGCCTGCAATGTCGACCGATTTCATGCAAAATTGGAGGGAACACTGTACTATAGGATTTTTAATGTGACAACAGTATATGTGTAATGTTGTGTATGTATGATCCATACTCACACTAACTAGAAATACAGTAGAGCCTTGCAGTACGAGTGCCCCATTGTACCAGTAATTTGCTTAACAACCTACGGCTTGTGAGTATTTTTGTCTTGAAATACGAGTGGAAATCTGAAGTACGAGCAAGATTCCTAATAGCTGCTGATAGTTGGCACTGAGCTCACACGCCCTCCCCCAACAGTAACAGTAACAGTAACACCCTCCACTCTCACAGTTCACGTGTTCATCTCATTGAGGCAACATCGCGATGATTTTGTTTCAATGATTTTTCTCTGTTTTGTGGATTTTTTAGCATTATTTTGTCCTAATTAATTGTGTTAGCCATGAGTCCCGAAGAAAGTTAGTGCAAAGCATAGTGTTAATAAGAAAAAAAGATTATTATGATAGAATTTAAGAAGAAAATAATCAAAAACCATGAGAGAGGAGTGCATGTAGTGGACTTAGCAAGCCAATAAGACCAAAGCATATCAACGATGTGCACTTTTTCTGTTTTAAAAACCCATAAAAAAGATTTTTGGTGGTTTTGGGGGGCTAGAACGGATTAATTATATTTCAATGAATTTCAAAAGTAAAAATTGATTTGTAAAACAAGTAAATCGCAATACGAGCTCTGTCATGGAACGAACTAGACATGTATTGCCAGGTTCTACTGTATTTGAGATAGTTCAACTAATATGAATTCTTTATAATCTTTCCATTATACTCAACAGAGATGTGATTAGTGTTTGCAGTTCATAGGTGAATATTGAGTGACGTTTGATGTCATTGTGATGCCCAGTAGATGCTGAATTGCTTGTTGAAAGGGTTGAAAAGCTTGTTGATCCCTTGATTTCCTTCATATGCATATTGGGTTGAGATTTATAATATGAATATGGGTGTGTATTTGGCTTCTAATTAATTGTTTGATAAACTGGATGTGATTTTGTTTTATAGTAAAATCCAAATGTGGAGTGTTATGTTTGGTGTTGTGTATTGTTATTGACACGCATGTAGTGTCTTGTTTGTATGGTGGAAGTAGTTTGATTACAAATAATGTTATGATTGTAGAAATACTAATATTATGGTGAAATCCATTGTTCTCCTAAAGCTTCAATACTATCTTGAAAAAATCTGAAATACCTGTTTAGTTTTTTTTTCATCCGGGCACTAAAACGATTCTGCTTCCTTCAGAGTGAAGTTCCACATCCTGCAGACCTTCCTCCACGTGATCCACTTGACCATCGGCTACATGCTGATGTTGGCAGTGATGACTTACAACGCCTACTTCACCCTGGCAGTGGTGGGTGGTGCAGGGCTCGGCTACTATTGCTTTGCACTCTTTGACTTCCCAAGTAAGGTCCTTGGAACCCTCACATCTCGTCCAGCTAAGTGGCCGCTAGGCACTTCTCTCCCACATCTATCTGAAGGTAACTCTTCCATGTATTGTCCTTCCTATGGAGCTGCTGGCAATGTTCTGTCAACCATTGGGCCACATGTCTCGTCCCAGCTTCAGCAGGGGTCCTTCAGCAGGGGTGGAACAGCTTTAGGGGAGATCAGTGTGCTGGAGGGAGACAGGACACAGGCGACTGGTGCCTCTGAGGGTGAGAAACTAACTCCCTGTGTAGTGATGTCTGGTGAGGAGGAGCAGGAGGGGTTTAGAGGTGCATCTGTGATGGTGGATGTGAGTGATCGAACCTGTCTGCTGCCCCAGGAAACCATTAAGGTGGAGGTGCAGGTTCATGCATTGCCTGAAGAATGATGCAAAGTACTGAGTCTGTACTTTAGTTACCTTGTATAAAAAAGAAATGTAGCATACCAGAAAGTAGACGAAGAAAGACTGCTTCAGATAACATTAAAAGTGAAATGTGGAGAAAAGAACTGAATAGTACCTGTGCATTGGAACAAATCAAGAAGTAGTGTTGAGTGGTAGTTGAGCCGTGGCCACACCTGACACCATGTTACCTAGAAGGAAGTAAGGCATCCAAGATGATGATGTGATGATGATGATGGCCTTCTAGGATTTAACAGCAATTAATGGAAATATTATGTATATACATATCTATATTTGTATATATATATATATATACATATATATATATATATATATATATATATATATATATATATATATATATATATATATATATATATATATATACACACCACACGCACACACACACACAGACACACACTTGGTTGATATTATTAATTGTTGACAATATTTGTAAGATTGCTTACATAGTTATTCATCATTGTAGTTTTACAAGGATAACCTTCCTACCAAAATAATACTGACCCTGTGACAATGTGATAGTATGTATTTGTATCATTATTGAGTCTCATGTCTGATATTAATACGACATGGTGTACCATGATAGATATGATTGATAGTCATTAAGAATAGTTACCATTTAATTATTTAATGATGTACTCTGAATTGAGTTTTTGGTATAAACTGAGTCGTTAGTTTGTAGAAGATAAAATGCACATCATATAGCTAGTATGTAGTTGAATGAGCTTTAGTTAAAGAGAAATTACTTTTTTTATGAAGTGTTTCTTATTCTTGTGAACCAAAGTCTTATAAGTATAGCTGATGCAGCTGAGATGCTTGAGGAGAATATGTAAATATCATGGAAAAATATTGTCGATGAACTATTGGAGAGTTTGAAAATTATGGTTTTGAAATTGGTTGTAGAAGATGGGAAGGGTAATTGGTTTAGAATTTGTGTTTGCACAATGTTCTTGTTAATTAGAGATGATCTTTAGATGGGTTTGATGGGGAAAATATAACTAATGATGAAAGTGATCAATGATGGGAATTATTGTCCTAGACTTGTACATGCATGCAACAGCCTATCTGTATACCACACTGATAACCTTCCTAAAAGGTGTTGCAGTGATTAGTACGTCTACAAATCCGCTGGCCCGAGTTCGATCCCGGACGAAGGCAGGCAGCGCACAGCTCACCCATCTGTTCATCCTCCCAAACGGGTTGGTCGATAAATGGGTACCTAGGGTATCCTGGGGAAGGTATACTGTGGAAAGTCGGATGTCACAGTGGCCCTGTGTCCCGACATAACGGATAAATTTCCACCACAGGCTCAAAGGCCGATGTGACGGGAGCTAGCTATAGTGTGTGCCACCACTTTATCTTATTGATCTGCACTCTGTAGCATAATAACAACATTCATGCAACTACTTCATCTTTTACTCAGGGAAATAAATTGCTCTCTAGAGTTTAGAGAAGCTGACAACAGTTTGCTTCTATTCTTAGTTTGCCATTCTGTTACTCTAATTATCCATCTATTATCTGTTTGGCACTTAACATGTACTGCTCATGTACAGTTTTATCTTTAGATTGTATTCTAGATGTGTTCAACTTTAGAATGCTCCCTTATCCAAGATGCTCTGTTGTTATCTCTCCATGTTATGTGTATTACCAGCATTATTCTCTATTCGCCTTTGGGCACGGGACTTTAATAAGACTCCAGCTTTCTGATGTGTATGTTTTAACTGGTGGAATGTAGTGATTGTAAACCTTTCTCTTTACAAATCTCCCCAACATATAAAAGTTATGATTGCAAATTTTCAAAGATATGAACGAAAATCTTTATTCCCCAGTGATGCCTCACTGAACCCTAAACACCTTGTCCTACAACCCACTCTGAGGGGATATTAGCTGGGTATATAGATACAAAGATAGATGAATATGGGTAAAGATTTTAGAGGTAGACCCAAGAAAATTGGAATGAAGTGGTACAGAGGATGTCAGAGATCTAGTCTTGTATAGGGAGGCTGCTAGAGACTGAGTCGATATGAGGTGAATGAGACCAACACATGCAAACATATATGGAGGTCTTCAAAAGGATGATGATGAGGAAATGGAAACAATAGGATGAACTTGATAGAATAAATATATAGAAGTAGATAGAGAGAGAGAGTTTTCATTTAAGGATATAAGTTTTATATAGATCTGAATGTTATAAGCTTATTTTGTTCTTTTCTTGTATTGTATTCCTGAATACCACTATATACTTGCATGAAAATGTCACTTTGTGTTAAAAGAAACTACATATTTTGATTTAGGTGAAAAAGAAATGTATGTGTAGGACATTTGCAGTTAGAAGCTGTTTTGATGTACGTTACAGTGCATATTTTGTCCACAGATTTGTAGCCACACTCCAAGTTATGGTGATTAATTGGATGAACACTATGATATTTATAATCATATGTAGTCCACTTACAAGATTATTTTCATAGTTTCATACTCAGCTTTAAAATAATCTCTTTTTATTCTCCATTGGCATTACTCTAAACTATGTTTCCTTAGTGTGATTGTAGTTATGATGATCACTTCCCAAGATATAATACATGCAGCTCAAAAGAGGCTAACAGAATAATCACCGGCTACACACAGACTACTACTGACCTTGGCTGCTAACATCCTGACACTAAAATGCTGCCCATTGAACTCCTAACTAACGTGGTGATGATGCAGCTCTGCACCAGAATTATAAACACCACTTGTCCAACACACTCGACTACACAGTGCCACTCACCAGGAACTTATTACACACTTGTATAACTAAACTTAGAGTTAACTCGTAAAATACTATCTATAACATTAATTCCTCTACATCCACTTGTTAGTTACCTTGGCCTGCCTCCACCCTGGCAATGGTGATGATAGCGGGTGATCCTGCAGACCATGGTGAATAACACAAACAAACAAACAAACAAATAAAGGAACACACTGCTTGGTAGGTCAATGGTAACGTCTCGGCTTGTCACTCGGCCGGCTCGGGCTTGTTCCTCGCTCAAGGTGTAAGGTTATCACTGATCACCAAACTGTTACTGTCCTCCTTCAACAAGAGTGTGCAAGGTCACACCCTTACCCATAGATTGGACTACACATTGGACACACATGTGCATAATACATGTATGAAAAGATAAATTTTTGTTAATTTTTATGATGTTCCTAGACTAGGATGAAATTATGAGTGTATTGTATTATATATGAAGAAAAAAAACTTATTATGTAATTATGTGATATTGTATTGGTTGATCTTTACTCACCACATCAAATATTTTTTATAACATGAAAGTATTCCTATGTGACCCATGTGTTTCTTTTTCATCCATAAAGACCTTGTGGTTCTTGGCATTTGATTTTATAATTCAGTTATATTAATTAATGTTTTTAGTTTATTTACTGTTAAGAGTGTACAGCGTGAAAGGAAAACCTAAAATTGCCAAACCTTGTAAATTTTGGATACTCTTAATTTTAACTAAGGAAGATTACTTCTCTGAATATTTAAGGTTTTCAATTATTGGCATTGTAGCAACAAAGAGAACACAGTTTTAATTGATCATTTTTCCTTGTTTTATAATTTTTTTTCAATTCTATATATGTCTTCTTGCCTTTCTTTTCTTTATTCCTTTTAAAAGAGGGGTGATACTCTTTACAATGTCTTATATTTTATTCAATGTGGGATGCTTATGCGTTAGCTATTGAGCCTCAGCTTGGAGTTATATGTTTAGGGGTTTGATTTTGCTATTATCCTTTTCCTGTGTAGAAATTGAAATATGTTCTATTTTATGAATTCCTTGTGGTTGGGGCTGCAAGAATACCACCCTCTCCCTCTGCTCCTCTTGAAAGGCAACTAAAAGGGACGGAGTGAGGGGTCTGGGAAGCCTCTCCTCTGTATTCTTTCCTACAAAAAGATAGGCCACAGAGGAGGAGGGGAAATAAAATCTCCCTGAACCCTAAATCCCTTGTCTTCGCTATCCCCTTTAGATGGGGATATAAGCCAGGTATATAAATAGATATATTTCATGTACAAAGCAGTTCTAAAGTGACTAGAGGAGGTGTTCAAACTCACTCACATCAGGTATTTATGTGACATCACCTTGATATATCTTCAAAATCTTATATTGAAAATGTTTAATTAATAAGTGATGAGGTAGTCTGTTACATGATCCACTGTATTGTTCCTTTTACAGCCGTCTCCCTCAAGCAGGTGGCAGAGGACGTCAATGAGTGTTCAACAACCTCTGAGCTCACCATGCAATGTTAGTATGCCTTCCTTTCAACTTCTTTGGCTTAGGGTATTGTGTTGTACTGTATCTCCTTGTATTTACCAGGGATGGGTGACTGTATGCCTGGAGGGTGTTTATCAAAGAGAAAAAGACATCAGTAACAAATGGTTCGGGTAACATTTATTGATTGATTTTTTTATTATTTTTTTTCAATACACATATAAATTTCAGTACTACCTTGGCTTACATAGAATATGACAAGCTGAAAGTTGTGACAGTAATCTTTTGTACACATAATTTTTACTCAAAAAATGTATGTACATAATAATTGTAAAAATAATTTGTTTATATATAAGTACCTTCGCCTGTTTACCTCTGAACACACACACACACACACACACACACACACACACACACACACACACACACACATGGTCTGCTAGCGTAGTGGTTAGCGCACTCGGCTCACAACCGAGGAGGCCAGGGTTCGATCCCCTGGGCGGACGGAGATTATTTGGGTGTGTCTCCTTTCACGTGTAGCCCCTGTTCACCTAGCAGTGAGTAGGTACGGGATGTAAATCGAGGAGTTGTGACCTTGTTGTCCCGGTGTGTTGTGTGTGAGTGGTCTCGGTCCAACCCGAAGATTGGTCAGTATGAGCTCTGAGCTCTTTCCATAGGGGGACGGCCGGCTGTCTCGAGAGAGACCAGCAGCAGACTGTACAGTGAATACACACGTGCACACACACTGAAGGGTAAAATTCCTAGCCTTCTGCTCCTGCTGGGATTGTAAGGTCACAACTTCTTGGTTTATGTCTTGTACTTATTTCTTTCTTAAGTTGTCTGTGCCCAACCCAGGATTTGAACCCGGGAGCTCATCTGTGAGCCAGGCACCTCAACCTCTACACCACCGGGCTGCTAAAAATAATTATGTAATGTGTAAAAAATTATAATTGGATGATTTGATGTTACTCTCTCAACTCTCTTAATGTCAGTTCTCCTTTTCACTTCCTCATTCCTCACTTGGTCAATGCGCATTACTCTACACATACTCCTCAGATGCCTTATCTCCATTACATTTAACCTCTTTTTCTCTGCTACTCCTATACTCTATGTTTCAGCATCCTGCAGGGCAGCGATCCAGTGGTGTAGTGGTTAGTGAGCTCGGCTCGCTATAAGCCCTGCTCACCTAGCAGTAAATAGGTACAGGTGTAAGCCAAGGGTTTGTGATTTTGTGATCCCGGCAGTAGTTTGAAGGATTGGAGCAGTGACCCATTTTAGGGACAGATTGAATGTGAGCAAACTTCCAGCAAGAAGGAAAGGTAGAAGTAGTGAGACACAGACGAAAGAGTTTGACCAGGGAAGGAGTGAGCTTGGAAGCACAGTTTTTGAGAAAAACAGGAGGGACTCCATCCACATATATATATATATATATATATATATATATATATATATATATATATATATATATATATATATATATATATATATATATACATATATATACGTATTAAAGATGATATATATAACTTGCTAATATAGCCATATGTTGCAAATTATACTTATTACTTTTAAGCTGACATGGAAGGAAAGAGATATGAGTAATTTCTTATCAGCTTTTCATCACAGAAGTTCAATGGTGAACTTTTTTTCTGCAGTGCACGCAGTACTTGAAAATGGTGCAGGGAAAGGAGAAAAGAAAAGTTATGAACATGAAGGGAGTTGTGAGAAGCAATCATTGCAGAACATGAACACAACCTCACTCATCGAGGCCATAGATATTCATGAAGCAGCGTGAAGATTCACCTTTTAACCAGAGAGACACTGAGAACATGATTGGAAAAGAAAAGGATGTTGCTGTTGTTTGCAATGGTTACGGTAAGAAACTAAAGTTTTAGTGGTCATGTTTGAGTTGGAGAAAGTCTGTAAAACCATGTGAATAAAAAAATTATATGGACATGACAATACCTGCATTTCTGAATGAGATTGCAATATAAATTCAGGATAGTTTAACAAATATAGATGAATACAAAATTATAACTGAATAACAAAATGTCTGCAGTAAGTAATATTGTATGTCAATGTTGCATTGTCATAAAACAAATATTTTTTTAACAAGCACTTAAGAATACTCAAAAATCTATTTTTTCATGATTTTCCAAAGTGCATGGCTCAAGTTATTCTTAATGATTGTTGTTTGTTAAGTTTTTTGTTACTCTACATCATCAAATACAATGAAAGTTCAAATTTTCTTTATTTTGAGCTCTATAAGTTCACATAATTTTACATTACAAAATGTAATAATATAAGAATAGTACATAGATTAGGTTAATAAAGACTGAACCATACCATAGTATTACTTGCAAGATTGTGGGAATTTGCCATTGAATAAGTAACTAACATTTTTTTTTTATTATCTGGTTTCAGTCTTTGGTTTAGCATTATTCTGTTTTACTAAAATTATTGTTACTCTGACATTCTTCCCTTTTGTCTGAGGGTTTGGGTTTTGTCCCTCATGTATATCCACCTGCAACAGACTGGGTTAAAAACTGTTAAGAGGGATCACAGGAAGCAGTACGTGTTCAACCAGTCTGGTGTATTGGTATCTAATTAAATATAGTCATCCCACCGAACTGTTGAAGTATAAAAAAAAAAAAAATATGATAATAATAATGATAATGTATTTCCATGAACTCTGCAAGACGTGATAGTTCAAATACGTGTGTGATTGCTATAGTGTTCCATGGATCATACTCGTTTTCTATGTATCGCATAGGCAAGTTCACGATATGCAGGAAGTTCAACTCCTGTATGTTGTATTAGTTGCATATGGCTTTATGAAGTGAGTTTTTTTTCTTATTCTTCATTAAGGGCAAATGAATCGATAGCAAAAACTAGCTGATGTTGCTATTTTTATCATTAAAGTCTACTTACTTTTGATACACCATCAACTAAGTGTTTAATTGACCGGAAGTGGTAATGAGTTAACGAGCAGGAGAGAGTTAGTATCTCAGCACCAGCCTCAGCCTCATAGTGGGCCCGTGCATAATGTGTAATAATACAAGAAAAAGAAAAAAGAAGAGTTGTTCAGTTTCAGAATGTCTCGGTCTATAAAAAAATATGTCTTCAGATTGACTTAAAAAATAGAAAACTCAAAACCCTCCAAGTTGAATTAGCTTGTTGATTTTTACGGGCCCAGAATCACTTACAACACCAAGATTGTTTAGCAATTCAATAAGATAACTGTGAAGTGCAAGAAATTGTTAAGATGCATATCCACACTATTGAACCTTACATGTCATATTATGTCACATATTCCTAAACTATTTTGCAATGCAGCTAGACTTCATCCATCCATAGTTTGTAAAAGTAGGACGCTGTCGGAACTATTATTTACACTCCACCTATGAAGACAAACCCAGATAGCTGGTCAAGGGAAGAACACTCAGATACTCATGAAGTAAACAAGCCAGCAAAATGCCCCGATAGCCACTCAACAGAGACAGTAACATCGTTTGAACTTTGAACTGCCACAGGAGGCTAGTGAAGGGAAGCATCTCATCCACCAGAGCCACAACAAGATTGCCTCACCACCATCACACTGCTGAATCATCTCACAACTGGAACTCCGTGCAATTGAGGTCTGGCAAGTACCAACCACCATTAATTCTGCAGATCACTAACGGTCCCCTAAGGAAACAAATTGGCACCACTCATACATACCTACAAGCTCTTTATTACCGGGTGAGTGATCGAAGATGGAAAGATAATAGTGATCGGAGTCCTCACGCCTACCACCAGAGAGAGAGAGAGAGAGAGAGAGAGAGAGAGAGAGGTGGTAAATGAGATCAACATTCACATTGACGGATGCTACCTATCTCTACCACCACCCTAATGATGATGTTGATGATGATAATAATGATAATGATGGAAATAATAATAGTAGTAATAATAATAATGATAATAATAATAATAATAATAATAATAATAATAATAATAATAATAATGATAGTAATAATGATAGTAATAATAATAATAATAATACCACGGTTGTGTTGCAGTGTGTGTGTTGGTGGTGGTGATGCCGTGTGGGGGATGAAGGGCATATAGAAACACACAATGAGGGAAGAGTGGAACAGGAAATTAAATCAAAAGGACCCAAAGTTACGACCACTTTAGGTCCTCGTCGAGCCCCTGTTTCCGCTAGACCCTTTATTAGTGCTACTACAATGACAACAACAACAACAATAGCTATTTCTAGTGCTACTGCTGCTGTTTCTACTACTACTGCTACTTCTACTACTGCTACTATTATTATTATTACTATTATTACTATTATTTTTATAGTACAGTACTACTACTACTACTACTACTACTACTACTACTACTACTACAACAAATAATAATAATAATAGTAATAATAATAATAATAATAATAATAATAGTAATAATAGTAATAATAATAATAATAATAATAATGATGATAAAAATAATAATAATAGTAATGATACTGATAATATAACAACTGCGACTACTACTACTACCGTACTAAACCTTCACCAGCAATAATAATAAGTAGTCAGAATACACGCTAAATTACTTTACTAAATGATCACATATGAAATAGTAATGAGGTCAACTGAAATTATCCTGCACGAGGCTCCTCCCCCCATTCTTCCTCGTCTCAGTACCATACGGACGTTGTCTGATTTTTGCCATCACATAATATTCTCATCTGATCTCGATTGACCGCTTCCTGTATAGCTAGGGACAGACCGTACATGCAATCTTTCTGTTGCAAAATCATTTGACATTAAGACCATAACATTATTTGTTTTATTTGTCTGATTTTGATGTTGGTGTCCCGAGGCATTGTATCACTAACGTGCGTGCCATCAGAATGTTTTCTTCAGCGAAAGCACACGATTACGAAAGCCACGTTCGTTTACAAGTGCTGGCAATGCACTGTACTAAAAATTCTGGAACAATAGTCAACCACATTTTTGCAACAATTTCGATCTAGGTTCATGCATTTTCATTATTAATGGTGTGCTGGTGGAGGCTGTGATGGACGAAATGGAGTGGGAAGTGAGCGAAGTGACAGGCCATTCAAGGTGGGTTCAGCACCGCCCTAACTTGCTCTCTCCAGGGCACAGCCACCCTAGTACAGCGTTAGGTAGTGCCGCGCAAACATCCTGGTGCCAGTGGTGAAGGCTCCCGACTTCTGACGATATTTGTGGTAAACTGATGGTAATAGAATATTTATTTCAAGTGCGCTTTATTGCTTTTATGGAAATGGTGGAGTTTGGCAGGATTTAAATGTCCCGCCATCGCTTGGGTCGCGTGCATTACTGGAACCTTAAGGAGAGAAATTCTCCGACTGCGGTGGCTTTTCTGACTTCATACGCTTTTGGGAAAATTATAATTATTATTACCATCACTTCCAAAATATTATCAGTATGTCGGAATTGTTCAGGGAGATAATGCGGCAATCAAATCCGAAACTGGAGAGGTCTCCTTCCACCTTGTCGTCAGCCTCCCTGCGCGAGCTACGGCGGCGTGCCAGTGTCGACAGTATGGCGGGAGAGGATACAGACAGCGCTCAGAACTTGGAATATGAAGTTACTTTGGTAAGTAACAACACTTATTTTACCATATTTATGAGTGAGAATGTGATGATGAACACCTCCTTGTTGTGATGGTGTGGTAGTGAGGGTGGTGTGTGGTGTGTGGAATGTGTGGTGGGCGGTGTCTGGTCGTGTGTCTGGAGAGGGTTGGTTGACCACCGTTACTAGGGATGCATGGCTTGGTGTTGTAATATCGCACTGCACGTTCACACATGATGGTGTGTGCATTATGTGTTTAGCTTTTGATATAACTTATAAGTTAGAATTGCCAGTATCGCGTCTTTGTGTTATTCCTACCTACAGTAAAACATTACTCCATGTTCTATAAAACGATATATTGTAATGAATGTCCTTTATTAAGTACGTTTCTCATAACTTTACACCTAAAATGTTGAGTATTGTGCAGTGTAGAAGGACTCATAAAGAAGCGGTACTGTGTTTTTAAAAACACTGATGTTACGTAAACATGTTTTATGAGTGCTTGGACAAAGCCGAGGCAGCCTATTGCAACCATGCCAGCTGAGCTGCCAGACCGTCCCCACCCCGCCCCTCTGCCTTAGCTGTCAAACATTGTCATTGAAACGTTTAAACAACATGCAATTTGTAGGCACAGTAAATTAATTTTGCTTCCAAGCGTTAGAGGTGGTGGTGAGGGAAAGCGAGGAGGCTGGGAAGGAAGGTGTGAGTGTGTAGGAGGTAGGGATGGAGGGTGAACAGAGGAAGGTGGGGAATGGCTGGCTGTCACCTAACTGGGGTTAGAGAGGAGAGAATAATGGTGCTCTGTGTTAACAAAGACACATTATTTTTTCCGAAGCCTGCTCTCATTTTCTTTGGCTTATAAGCTTTGTGAAGTTATCGTTTTAGGGAACCGTAGTATTCACAAAGAGTAATGATTGACGTTGGATTGTTTTGTTTTGTGTATCAGTTCTGGGTGGAAGTATAGCAGCAGTGGAATGTTTCATCACTAGCATGTTTTTCAGGGAGTTCCTTGATGTTTGTTTCGTAATATTTATCTCCTTCACATACTTAGTTTATTAATTTGTGTCATATGTCAACAAATCACGTGGTCTGGGGCTGCGATGTTCTACACTTTGATCAAAAAAAATTTCATATTCTTCACGAAATCACGAATAGCATCATTGAGTATAGCTTACAAATCAAATTTTGCGTTCTTTACAAATTGGTCATGAAAGCCTATGGATGAAACGGGTATTGAGTCACTCCCTTCCCTCGATGGATGTGCTTGTGTGGTATTTCCTGGAGTCTGCTTCCACGGGCAGCAACTGTGTGGCTAAAAATAGAAGACGCCGGGAGGGGTGGTGGTATTGTATGCTATGGAGGGTGACGACCGCCGCCCCTCCCTCACCAATAGGTCTATGTCAGATTATCGTAGGCCAAGGCGTCGTCGTAAATGAGGTTAAGAGATCAATTGAATCAGTTAGGTTTTCAAATATTTGGAAGTGGTGTGAATTTTTTGGATAATACTTTACTTATGGTTATTGTTGTTGGAGTTGTTATTACACTACTACTACTATTACTACTACTACTACTACTATTATTACTACTACTACTACTCTTTTTGAAAATAAGTTATAGGGGACGTATAGTAATGTTTGCTCTAAATATCATCAGCGAAGGCCTTGCATTCATCTCTGCTGCAATATGAGGCGGAAGCGTTCAGATAATCCAGGATGTTATAACCTGAATAATAGATTTTACACTCGCTTGATAAGTTCCTGTTGGATATTATTTCACACGTTAGCATAATCACTTCCTACCCGCCAATTCAACCACCGCCGCTGCCGCTAAGGTCTACTTCCGTATTTCGAAAGTAGTCGCCAAAACGGTACCGACTAGTGAGCCCGTGTGAAGGTCGTTCCCTCCTCCTCCTCCTCCTCCTCCTCCTCCCATACCTGGACAGTAGGGATGATGGAAAGGGTTACAGTTTATGGTTCCACACTTGTTTTTGCTGTATATTTGTTTTTGCTGTTGAACCTTGCTAAAACCACGTGCACTGGGAACGGAAGTGTATTTGGCTGCATCGTGTCAGCGGGTTTAAAAAGTACATGGTTGTATCTTAACTTAATTCCGCGTTTTAAGTTTTAGGTTCAAGGAGTCCGTTGGTGTGAAATCATGACCCTTCGCTTTAGGTAGTAGGAAGCTGCAATGTACTGACAAAAGGAAGTAATAATGTTATAATCTTGTGCAAAGGTTGACATTATACCTTGACTTGCTCTTCCTTAAGGTTCATCCCAGAGCTGACGTGTTCCCATAACGTGTTCCATAACATGTTCCTGCCTACACTCGCACTCCTGCTGATACTCCCACTCACCAGCTTACGTTCACCGCTATATTCAGGTCAAGGCTGGGAGGCAACGAGCCCCTCCCACCCTCCCTTCAAATAACAATACCTGGCCTGGTGTAGGATGGGGAGCGGCAACCAAACAACGATACTAATCTGTCTCTTCCTCTCCCCCGTGCCGAAAGCTGCTAAGAATGGAGGAATGAAGCGGAGGAGGAAGGAAAGGGAATGTTTGCAATGAATGGTATGAATAGAAATCAGGATAACGGCTTAGGATATATATATAGAAAGTGGTGATGATATTATATACTTCGTACTCAGCGCTGTTACCGAGTATTTTTAGCATTATATATAGTTATTCAGGATAGGGGGTCGAGGTGTCGCTGTGAATGTTGATGCAGCGGGAATGACTCGGATGAATCAGTACAGTATTCTGTTTGGCGAAGCTTCGACACGTGTTTCGCTATTGTGTTGGTCTGTCTTGTTGGTTTGTGTTTAGTGTATCAAGGTTATCTGCCTTCACCTTATTTGGATATGCATTATAGTACTGTTAAGTCACCACACACACCACACACACACACACACACACACACACACACACACACACGACGTATGCCTCAGGTCAGTTATGAAATCTTACTCTGACAGAAAAAAAGTAACAATTGTAACTGAACTTTTTTTTCTCTCTTTTTGAACGATTTCTACAATCAATTACCAAGTTGTTGTTTTTTCGCGTCCAACTCTGATTGTTCCTGTTTGGTGTTTTCCACGTGATTACAGGAAAAGACCTGTAGGGGAAACTTTGTGGTTTATACTGTGGTAGAGGGACGAATTTTCCTCCAACCTCATCGGGAGCTTCCTTACCTTGAACCACCGCCTCCCTGTCGTTCACGAAGCTCATTTCCGTGTGAGTGATGATCTAATTCTACCGAAGAACTACAGACCGATCACCCTCACATCACTATATAGTTGGTAAATAAATGCAAACTATAATACATGATAACGGTAAAGAAATGTGTGTAATATCGCAAGTATCTCCATGATTACTATAAAAAAAAAGATGTATTGAAAAGTTTATCGTCATACATAGGTAAACATGCATGTCACTTCCCTTCTGGCTCCCACATCACTAAAAACAACGGTGGCGGAGAGAAATTACCTTGAAGATCTTGTTACCCTTGTTGGGGGAGGCTAACGAGGCCGGGGAATTCATGGAGGTGAGCAGGGGCCTAATTAGTAGGGATGACGTGGTAAGGGGGGGGGTTAGTGGGTCTTAAGGGGGCAACATTCCCTTGGGCAGGACAGTCATTTACCTCCACTAACAAGGGAAGGTGACGGAGGGGAAGGCTCGTTATAACCACACCTGTCTATGGGTTACCTGAGTTTTTGATTGGATGGGGACACGTAAAATCCCATGACATTACCCTTTATTCCTCTTCCCCTTCATGTCCCCTCTCCGTGCCCTTCTTCTGTTTGGTTTCCTGGATGTTAGATGCGTCAGCGGTTTTGGGGTTGAGGGGAGCATCTCTGAGTGTGTGAGGGAGCGAGGACAGAACGGGGTGGGGTGGGGCGGGGCGGGGACGGGGTGAGGGATAGGAGTCGGGAACAGAAGTCACCTTGTTCTCTGCTCATTTACTTACAAGTCTGATGTAACTGGCGCAGAAGGGAAGGAAGGAGGAAAGTAAATATGAGTGATACATGATAACATTGAAGAAGCGAGAGAGAGAGAGAGAGAGAGAGAGAGAGAGAGAGAGAGAGAGAGAGAGAGAGAGAGAGAGAGAGAGAGAGAGAGAGAGAGAGAGAGAGAGAGAAAGGAAAAAAAGTTAAGCTATACAGATAAATTCTAATATAGAAAGAGGAAAAAGAGGGAGTATGAGAGAGGAATGTAAAATGGAAGGAGGGTAGAGTCATGAAAAATTCACAAGAAGATGATCAGAGCCTTTAGTACTAAGTAAGAATCATGTAACAGGTGCATCAACACAAACAACGGAAGTGTCCCCCAGTGGGCTTCCTGCGGCACTCCACTTGGCAGGAAGCGAATGGGTGCCTAACCTTTCTCAAGACACATGAATATATAGTAGCAGTAATTGCAGCTGGAATTGAGGAACGTAGTGTCATCCAGCGTCATTCTTGCCTCTCATTCATATTTTAAGCTTATAGACGTGTGTGTATTTGCAAACTGAACGTAAATCTGAAAGGGGAAAGTATAGAAAATGTTTGTTATGTTTTTTTATAGGTAACAGTTAATTTTAGGAGTAGAGAACTAAGCTATTTTTAACTTTTTTTTTTCTTTCTCTCTCTCTCATCGGTGGTATGTTCTCTCAGTAGCAAAGGTAGGGTCGTGATTAATATAAGTTGACGTTCATTACCGTGCAACATGTGGCGGGGAATGGGTGACCTCTGGCAGCAGCTGGAAGACACAGGGACGAGAAGAAGGAGAGGGAAGAAGGAGAGGGAAGGAGGGAGGGAGATGGATAGTGACACGACACAATGATGGAGAAACAAGACAAAAGGAAGGGAAGAAGATAGAAAAGGAATAAAAAGAAGGAGAGTTAAGATTTTTCGTCACTGTTTCATCATACAAGCCTATCAACACACACATACATACATACACACACATGCATACTCACCTGTATCGTTTATATGAAACTCTCGTACCCTACACCTGTTGACCAACGACCCACTTTTGTATGGCCAACACCTGCCTAT
>JAPQNM010000012.1:1946805-1954305 GCA_029783475.1 Metacarcinus magister | reverse complement strand
ACTACTACTACTACTACTACTACTACTACTACTACTACTACTACTACTACTACTACTACTACTACTACTACTACAAAAATACATTACTACCACACTACTACTATATTACCACTACCACACCAACACCACAACACCCGGATCAAGAGGTGAGTCAAGGGCTGCATGGAAGGCGGTGTTGAGGTGGCGGTGGTGGTGGTGGTTCACTGTTCACTGGATATATCTGGATAGCCGACTCTCTTTTTTCCAGCCGTTCCTTCTCTCTCCATCCTTACACTCTCCTGCATTGTTGTCACGTCGTACTTTTAGGGAGATTATCGTACACGTTCCCTTTATCTTTATTTGAATTTTTTGATCATATGGGATGCAGTTAAGGGGGAAAAAGAAAAAAAAAAATAGGAAACATACAATATAAATAAAGTTAAGTGCTGTAATGTAAAGTAAAATTTATTATATTAGTAATACCGAGAAGTAAAGTAGGAAAAGATATTGATCATGTGTAACTTGGAAATTACTGTTAACTTTTTACTAATGTATTGGTGTTTAGAAGTGAATTGTGGGTTGTTTAGATAATCTTCACCACCACCACTACCTTACCACCACCACCACTACCACCTTACCACCACCACCACCACCACCACCACTACTACCTTACCACAACCACCATCACCACCACCACCACCACTACCTTACCACCACCACCACCACCACCGGTATACCCTTTACTATACCTGCCCTGGCTATACCTGGTCTTGGCCAGATGCGCGGGGCTTACCTGACCACACCTGTTGTTATTTAATTCCTCTTCAAGGGTGAACCCAATTAATTACTACTAAACTAAAGTTGACTACTACTAAAGTTAAAGAAAAAAAATCATTAGTATAGAAAGAGTCACATAGTTTTTCGGCAAAATAGTATAAGATTACGAATGGAAATTGTGAAATGAAGTACAAATTTCAGAAAAATATACATACAATCAGAAGGAGGAGGAGAGAGGAGGAGGAGGAGGAGATGATAAAGAAAGTGGAAGAGATGTGTGTAGCATGAGAGGGAAAGGACATGATAATGGACCCAAGACATAATGGGTAGTCAGGAGAATAATTTGCATCACCTTCAAAGATAATAACATGATATTACACCAGCGGGTCTTCAAGTGCCCCTCATCGTACTCTTGATAAATGGTTAGAACGTATTGTAAACTACTAACTAACACAGACTAAACAAGTAACCTGAGTCTGGGTACGAAAAAACAACAACAACAACATATGAACTTACCACAACATTTATGATTGGACACGTATTGTAGATGTATTAGGAAGTATTAGGAAGGGTGGTAACGAGGACGAGGACGAGGAGGAGGACGAGGACGAGTGTGGATGTGCTTAATGCCAAACTTCATTGTCCAAACAGGAGAAAGCTGTGAATCTTAACTCAAAACTCCAACAACTAACATGATAGATATGCATCGTGTGACCCAGTATTTTTTAATGGATTGTCAATGCATATCAACCGTGGAAGTCAACACAATAATAAACTGAGAGAGAGAAGAAAAAAAAGTACATTATATATATTTTTTCTTCTTATTTTTTTCCTTCCAGTAGTCTGTGTTCCTCACCTTCTTCCTCTTTGCTCCAAAATGTTTGAATAGATGAATAAATTGATGCTCTGGGACAAGGCTGCAAGACCCCACATCGACACGCCCTTCCCCTTCCCCTTCCCCTTCCCCTTCCCCTTCCCCTTCCCCTTCCCCTTCCCCTTCCCCTTCCCCTTCCCCCTCCCCTTCTGCTTGGTGTGGCTTGAGTCTCGTCACGGTGAATGGAAGGTGACGATGTGACGTGGTGACATGGTGAGGTGTGGTCCAGAAAGTGATTTTTATAAACAGTGTGAGTCAGTCTGTTCGTTGTATCCGGCTGTACTGTATTTCCGGCATCATCATCATCATCATCATCATCATCATCATCATCATCATCATCATCATCATCATCATCATCATCATCATCATCATCATCATCATCATCATCATCATCATCATCATCATCATCATCCTCCTCCTTTATGGTTAAAAAGTTTATTTGGGGGAACATTTTAAGGAAAGAATCAAGAAATTTCCTCTTTGAATTTATAGAAGTATAATTTAACTTCACTTTCAACGGACATGAAGTTCTTAACAACAAAGGTCCACATAGTCATATTTTACACACACAAAAAGGAAAAACTAAAAGGCATCTGCATATCATTTGTCAGTTCATAATGAGGTCTGTCAGCTGGCGTCAGTCGAACTAATTGGAATGGAATAATAGGCAGGCTGCGTGTCATTATGAACCATGGTGATCTACGTGGGTTGTCTTTCACTATGACCTCGCAAGCTTCAACATCTGGAACTTGGAGGGAAAAAAGAAAATACTGGAACCTGCTTTTAGTATTCGAGAACACTTGCTTTTGTGGAGGATAGATACTCTGAAGAAAGGACGCGATTGCCTGCTGCAAGGACCAAGTTGGAATTCTCTCTCTCTCTCTCTCTCTCTCTCTCTCTCTCTCTCTCTCTCTCTCTCTCTCTCTCTCTCTCTCTCTCTCTCTCTCTCTCTCTCTCTTTATATGTATTTTGTAGCCCTTGGTCTGTCTATTCGTGTTTAGAGATAATAGAAAAAGGGTCTGACAGGAAGTCAATCATTGTTATATTGTTGCTTTGTAGATATCATTAAAATCGGTGACTTTATGTACTTATTTATTTATTTATTTATTTATTTTTGTATTTAGGTATTTATTCATTCATATATTCATGCGTGCATTAAAGTGTTTTTATTTATGAGTGACAGGAGAAAGGCGTTCATTCACTCGCTCAATGGTTCAATATTCTTTGCGTTATGAAGGTGAATGAGTCTCCGTGACGTTACCGGAACATCGACAGTGACGTCCTTGTAATGTCGGTAATGACGTCACCTGAAAACTGTCCTTGTGGCTTTTCCAAGGAATGACGTAAGTGTTCAGTCCTTCAATCCGTGAGACCTCTTAGGGAGCGGATATAGTTGAAGGAATCTCCGGTCACTCCATGTTTATTTATTACACTGACTCTGTCCACACATTCATAATTATATATATTAGGCATATTTGACCATCAGGAAGAAATTGACACAAGGACCAAAAAAAAAGCTAATTGCCAGGGTAGCCTCATTTATCTCCGGTCGAGGAGGACGACATAGAGACCGTCCGCCGCAAACTACCACCCTTTGTGTAGCTACATGTCTGTCTGTCTCTCTCTCTTAAGCCCGGCGCCAGGTGTTTCAAGAAAGCCTGGGTGACTTCCGCGCAATTCCCCCTTCAGCAAGGCCGCCTCTCCTGGTATGAGTGTGGCATGTCCGAGTGTATACTTTCTCTCGTATAGTTCCCACGAGTTGGTACACATACACATACACATACACAAGACAAGAGGTTAATAATATATAAACCTTGGATGAGGGACAATAGATATTTAACTCAGACGTGTCATTACTCCCGCTGGCTGTGATATAGTTTCCCTTCGCTGGAGTATCGCGGGGAACGGATGTGTTGGCGGAGACGTAAAGGGATTTTCTGGAAATGCGCAAATCCGTAAGTTTTCCTCGGGTGAGTGGGCCAAGGGCGAGGGCGAGGGCGAGGGCGTGGGGCGTGGGGCGTTTGGCGTCGATCCAGCTCTTTACTTTCAACGCCTCAAGAATTTCGAGCTCCCTGGGGCGTTGCAATGGCAGTGTGTCCTACCCTCTACCCCGCCCACCACGCCCACCCTTCCTACCTTTAGTGCCTCAATGTCCCCCTAATTGGTCCCTTTTTGCGGCCAAGGGCACAGCAACCTCGTGGAGACCTAGGAAGTAGCAAGGTGAAGGATGCATTTTTGATCTCATTTTATAGGTCCAACGAGAGGGAGTCTAATTTATGGCTGCAACTTTTTTTTTCTCTCTCTCATCTCTCTCTCTTTCTCTCTCTCTTTTTCTTTACTATATAGGGAAGGTGAACAAGGGGTGAGGATGATAAGGGTTTGATGCTAGTAGTCATCAAGTTTTTTTTGTTTTTTTAAAGATAGTTGTGTAAAGATATGTAGTTAATAGTTAATGAAGAGCTGATAGTAGTAGTAATATATAATTTTTTTCCTACTTAGAGTAACACAAAACTATGAGAGTGAACATGAAGTGTGTTTGTGAAGCTTCGAAAATGTGTGTTAATGAAGCAGTAAACAAAACAATTAAGTGTTAGGAAAAAAAAAAAATGTAACTACTAGGAAATTACTCTTGATATCACCATCATCATCATCATCATCATCATCATCATCATCATCATCATCATCATCATCATCATCATCATCATCATCATCATCATCATCATCATCATCATCACAACCATCATCATCATCATCAATATCACCACCAGGAAGCAAAAAATCAAAACAAAACACATATGAACTAATATAAACAAATCAATGGCAGGTAATTCCCACGATATACCTGTCTTGGCAATTAGTCAGGTGTACTGGGTCAAGAGGAGAGGAAGAACTAGGTTATTTCCTCCTAGTATACTTTCTCTATGTGAAAGCAAGGTTTACTGGTAGTCTGTTGTTGCCCGTTCTCCCTCTTCCTTCCTGTAGGTGGGCATTAGATCGCCCTTGCTACCCACGTCACTTCACTGTATTCTTAGTATAACCGACCTTAAGTACTATACATTGAAGGTGGAACACGTATGGAACTAAATTACACTTAACTTGCATGTCGTGTCTGTTTATTATGCGTGTGTGTGTGTGTGTGTGTGTGTGTGTGTATGTGTTCTTGTGAGTGAGTGTGTGTGTGTGTGTGTGTGTGTGTGTGTGTGTGTGACCTGCATTTTTATAGTGTTCATGTTTTATAATAGCTTCCCCCTTTTTTTTCCGCTTACGTGTATATCTTTACCGTGTTCCATTTTCTACGTTAGAGTGAAGGGAGATGATAGACGGATGGAGAGAGAGAGAGAAAAAAAAGAGAGAAAGAAAAAAAATAAAGTGACCGCTGCAGCACCTCGGTTTAAAATTAGTTTAAGGGAAAAAAAAAGTTAGTGCCAGAAGGAGAATTCGGGTGTGGTAGTAAAATGTTAAGAAGGAAAGGAAGAGTGAGCTTGTGTGTGTGTGTGTGTGTGTGTGTGTGTGTGTGTGTGTGTGTGTGTGTGGTGTGGGGGAGGTGTTTAGTATGAATCACCTTTCATTCTAACATCCTGTGCTGTGCGTATACAACCTTCCAGTGTATAATAAAAACAATATTTATCATACTTACATCACACGCAACACATTACATCACAAATAAAGGCTCAGCAACGGAATGGAAAGCAACACAACGTAGGGTAATAGGGTCTAGCAACACAATAACTCTTAATACTCCAAGGACAGAGTTAAACGCAGAACAACACTAAAAAACGTAACGCCACGCCACGCCACGCAACGCAACGCAACGCAACGCAACGCAACGCAACGCAACGCAACGCAACGCAACGCAGGACAACGTAACGCAACGCAACGCAACGCAACGCAACGCAACGCAACGCAACACAGGACAACGTAACGCAACGCAACGCAACGCAACGCAACGCAACACAGCAGGATGTCACGAAGCAGCAAATAACAGGAGAGTCACGCCACAAAACACACCTTCCCGGAGGACAATGCAACACAATCTAAAAATAAAATATATATATAGCAAGAAAAAAAGACGGAGAAAATAGAATGAAGTAAAGAAGATGAAAAATACGAAAAAAAATAACCAATGCTTCACTAACACAATACAATTATCTTCACCACCACCACCACCACCACCACCACCACCACCCTCACCACAATAGTTCTTCTTATCCCTGAGTTTAACAAAAGTCCAAGGAAAGGAACATTATGAAGGGAGGAGGAGGAGGAGGAGGAAGGAGGAGGGAGAAGAGGAAGCATAATAGATAAAGGAGGGAATGAGTGGGAGGAACCTAAAGGATGATAGTAACTTCACTCATTCACACCACCCTTTCCCTCCCTCCATCCCTCTTCTCTCCCTCCCTCCCTCATTCATCCCTTCAACAGAAAACAGGAGATAGGCATTTCCGGCACTTAATACGACGGGTAACTACTACAAACCACGCAAATGTGAGGAGAAAACACAAACAGTAATACCACCCCATCCACGGACCCCAAAATATGAGGACCAGGGGGGAGGGGGCGTTTGGGGGAAGTTGGGGGAGGCTGGGGGAGTATGGGGAACCTAAATCTGTTTATATGTGAGGAAGGACGATGGTGGGGAAGATGGGGAGGGGAAAAGGAGGACAACCATGATGGGGGGGGTTGGGGTTGGGGGGGTGTGAGGCATTGTGAGGTGGTGCCCTTGGCGTGGTGATGACCTAGGGAGGAAAACGGGAGAGGGAAGAGAAGGAGAAGGAGGAGGAGGAGGAGGAGGAGGAGGAGGAGGAGGAGGAGAGAGGAAGAGATAGAGGAGAAAAGGAGGACATGTGATACCGGAAGGGAATAGAGAGTAAGAGAAAGTAAAGTGGCTGCAGAGAGAGAGAGAGAGAGAGAGAGAGAGAGAGAGAGAGAGAGAGAGAGAGAGAGAGAGAGATGGAAAACCAGAGCAATCAAGGCCAGGAAATTGAGGAAAAAAATGAATGGACAAAGGCTTTAAAATACGTGTGTGTGTGCAAGAGAGAGAGAGAGAGAGAGAGAGAGAGAGAGAGAGAGAGAGAGAGAGAGAGAGAGAGAGAGAGAGAGAGAGAGAGAGAGAGAGAGAGAGAGAGCGAAGAGAGAGAGAGAGAGAGAGAGAGAGAGAGAGAGAGAGAGAGAGAGAGAGAAGAGACGAGAAGAGAGAGAGAGAGAGAGAGAGAGAGAGAGAGAGAGCAAGTAGAAACGCAAAACAGTTAAGAGAAAGGAGGAAGGAAAGGAAGAGAGGCTGTATAAGAAAGAATGGGAAGGGAAGGGGAGGAGAGAGGGGAGGAGAGAGGGGAGGAGAGGGTAGAGTGCATTACAACCATTATAAAGTTACCCTCATCCACCCCTCATCCACCCACACGCATCCACAGTGACCTTGAGGAGTGGATGGGCTCAGTGAAGAGTCCTTGAAGGGATGACAGCAAGGGTGAAGGAAGGGAAAGGAAGGGAAGCTGACACTGGGAGGTCGACCTAATTTTTGTCATTCAGGTCACTCAGGGAGGCTGTTGTGCTTTTTGTTTTGTGCTTGAAGGTCAGGTCAAAGGTCAAGGTTAAGGTTAAAGTTTAGTCAAGGGAAGGTCATAGTCTAGGGGTGTGTTGTATGTGTGTGTGTGTGGTTTTGGTCTCTTTCTCTCTCTCTCTCTCTCTCTCTCTCTCTCTCTCTCTCTCTCTCTCTCTCTCTCTCTCTCTCTCTCTCTCTCTCTCTCTCTCTCTCTCTCAGTAAGTGGAGAGGGGAAGACGAAGAGGGGAAGGAGGCGTTTGGGAGGGGCCATTAATATCACACAGTCCTTCCATCCTCATTACTAGATACTTACTCCCTCCTTCACCCACTC
>JAPQNM010000012.1:1931805-1941805 GCA_029783475.1 Metacarcinus magister | reverse complement strand
CCCTTCCTTCCCTTCCCCTCTTCTCTTCCCCTTGTGAGGCTGAGAGGTCATACAGACTGCCTCACACCTTCCTCTTGTGTTGACTCTGCAAACACGGAAGACGATGGAGATGAAGTTTGTTTCGTATCTTTATGTGATAGTGTTTGAGAGAGAGAGAGAGAGAGAGAGAGAGAGTGAGAGTGTGTGTGTGTGTCAGGTAGTTGCATGACACACACATACACACACATACACACACACACACACACACACACAGCAGGTTTAGTATAGTGTGTGCTTGTGCGTCTTAAGATAATTTCAAAACACTTACAAAAATAAATAAAAAGATTGTAAATATGCAGAACTGCGTTGAACCTCCTGTCTGCAAACTGATATTTAACTCTGACGTCACTGAGAAGGCAGATGAATGTTTTGGGAAGACGCCAAGAACTACCAACAGATGGAGCTCAATAACCCTTTTATTTATTTATTTATTTTGTTTTTGTTTTGTTTATTTTATTATTATTTGTTTTCATTCCATCATCCACTTTTTTTTTTCTTCTCTTCTCTTTCCTGTTTTATTCAATTCCTTCCTTTGTTTCATTTCTCGTCTTTCCATAATTCTCCGTCATTCCTTACTTTTTTTTTTTTATATTTTCCATCCCTTTCCTGTCTTATTCAATTTCCTAATATCTCCTTCCTTCCTTCCTTCCTTTCTTTCATTTCTCGTCTTTTCACAACTCTCCGTCCTTCCTTCCTTCCTTCCTTTGGTCTACTTTCCATTTCTCTATATCATTATCTTGTTTCCCTTTTCTTCCATACACATTATCATCATCTCCCTTCACCCTTTCCCCTGTTTTGAATCACCCTTTTCCCTCACACATTAATCAAATTTTCTACACATTACTTCATCATTCTTGTTTCCCCTTTTTTAAGCACCTTTTTTCATCTTTTCCTAACTGACCTTTTTGTCTTTATTGCATTTCCGTTTTTCTTCACGTTACGATTGCTTCACCTGGTACACTTTCCTGACCTACCTTACCTGGCCTCGCCCTGAATCTGGTGGCATGAGGCAAGGCAGGCAGGCAGGCAGGCAGGAAAGCAGGCTAGGTAGATAGATAGGTAGGCAGGCAGGTAGGTAGGTTGGGTTAGGTTAGGTTAGGTAGACAGGCAGGCAAGCAGGCAGGCAGGCAAGTAGTAGGGCAGGTAAATAGATAGATATATAGGTAGGCAGGTAGGTTAGCAGGCAGGTAGGTTAGCAGGTAGGTTAGCAGGCAGGTAGGTTAGCAGGTAGGTTAGCAGGCAGGCAGGAAGGTCTGGCTGGCTCTTCGTGTGTTGCATCAGAGAAACGTGACTTGCCTTTCCGTGACGTTGCTTGAGAAGTTAGTTTCACGTTTGTGTTTTTGTTTAATTCACTCACGGTTAAAAAGAGAGAGAGAGAGAGAGAGAGAGAGAGAGAGAGAGAGAGAGAGAGAGAGAGAGAGAGAGAGAGAGAGAGAGAGAAGAGAGAAGAGAGAAGAGAGAAGAATAAAATAATGATAATAAAACTCGTTACAAAAAAAAAAAAAATAAATTAAATAATAATAATAATAATGATAAAATTCGTTGCATCAAAAAACAAAAAAGCAAAACAAAAATAAAACAATAATATTAATGATAAACATGAAAGTGTTACGACCAAGTAAATGACACTAAACAACACTCCATATTTAGGACTATTTACACTTTGTTTTGATGATTATTCAAGGATTACTAAACAGTTGATTGGGGGGGGCGGGGGCGGGGCGGGGCGGGGCTGCGGGGCGGGGCGGGGGGGTGGTCGGTCAGGTAGGCGTCGCGTCACCCGCCCTATTAACCTGGAAATCACCTGTGTGTGGAAGGTAATGAAAGGGTATATACAGGTGCCTCTAGGTGACCAGGTGTGTGTGTGTGTGTGTGTGTGTGTGTGGGTGTGTGTGGGTGTGTGTGTGTGTGTGTGTGTGTGTGTGCGCGCGCGTCACGAAGATAGACAATAAGGAAATAGAAGAATTAGGAAAAAGAAAAGAACATGTAATAATAATAATAATAATAATAATAATAATAATAATAATAATAATAATGAAGAAGAAGATATAAAAAAGAAGAAGGATGGGAGTGATGAAATATAAAAAGCGAAAAGAGGAGGAAGTGAACACAAGAAAGAAACATTTAGAAGGAGGATATTGATGGCGGTGATAAGGATGAGAAAATAGAAATATTGTGAGAAAGACAAGGACGGGTAGCGGGAGGAGAAGGAGAGGAGGAGGAGGAGGAGGAGGAGGAGGAGGAGGAAGAGGGGAAAAAAAATCGTGAGAAAAGAGAGAGAGAGAGAAGGAACTGAAAGGAGTAACGAATAAAAAAAATAAAAAAATGAAAGAAAGGAGGAAAAGAGTGATAAAGAAAAAGAACAATAAGAAAACCAAAAATAAAAAAAGGAACTAGAGGGGAAGGAGTATAAGAAACACAAGCAAATCATTACAGTCACATTCTAGCAATTTAATTAGTTTGCCTTTTACAGTGATGCCCAAAACGGTTGCTATGACGTCAATGAGTCCAGTTGACGTAGAAGAGGAAGGGGAAGGGGAAGGGGAAGGGGAAGGGAAGGGGAAGGGGAAGGGGAAGAGGAAGGAGAGAGTCAGGAATACAGGGAGTAAGGAATGGAAGGAAGGAAAGAGAGGGAGGTATAGAGAGTATAGAAGGTAGGGGAAGAGAGAGGGTGAGGAAGGAAGGAAGGGTAGAAAGAGATGGAGGTATAGGGAGAGGTAGGTAGGTAGGAGAGTAAGGGATGGGAAAGGGATGTAGGGGAAGGGGGTTGAAGGTGAAGGGGGGGTAGGGGGGGTAAGGTGATGACATGCTCCTCCTCCGCCCACCGCCCATCATCACCTGAAGGAGACTGCAGGTGAAAGCGTGGTATTGGTACATGTTTTATTTTTGTTTTTCCTATTTTGTTTTTGAGTAGTTTCTATTTTTTTCTCTCTCTCTCTTTTTTTTTGTGGGGGGGGGTATGGGGGGGGTGGGTCTCTTTATCTATCTATCCGTATCCGTCTTTCTCTCTCTCTATCTCTATCTGTCTCTCTTTTGTTCTGATGTTTTTCTCTTTTTTTTTCTTCTCTCTCTCTCTCTCTCCTTCACACTTAAATGCCCAATTCTTATCGAACCATATCATATTAAATCTCTCTTTAACACACACACACACACACACACACACACATACACACACACACACACACACACACACACACACACACACTTGAATTAGTAGTGGTGATGGTAATGGTTCAAGATATATAAGGTTACAAGTACAAAGGAGTACACAGGAAGAACAGACAGCAAGTTTAGGGATTGAAGGAAGCGTAGGAGGGGTGAAGGGCCTTAGGGGAGGAGCAAGGGGAGAGGAGAGGGGAGAGGAGAGGGGAAGAGGAAGAGGAGAGGGGAAGAGGAAAGAGGAAAGGAAGAGAGACGAGTGGTTGCCGACCGGATGTGAGAGGTAACTAATAACGACAGAGAGAGGAAAAAAAGGACGGAATGATGAGAGAGAGAGAGAGAGAGAGAGAGAGAGAGAGAGAGAGAGAGAGAGAGAGAGAGAGAGAGAGAGAGAGAGAGAGAGAGAGAGAGAGAAAGTTAAGTCATTGTTTACACGCTTCATCTGCATTTTTTTTTCTCTCTTTCTGTCATTGATCTTTATTCCTTATTTCCCCCCTCTCTCTCTCTCTCTCTCTCTCTCTCTCTCTCTCTCTCTCTCTCTCTCTCTCTCTCTCTCTCTCTCTCTCTCTCTCTCTCTCTCTCTCCTTCACTTATAAATATCTCCCTCTACCCTTACTCCTCTCCTGCCTTCCTCCTCCTCCTCCTCCTCCTCCTCCTCCTTCTGGAAATGTCACCTCTCTAGGGCACGTCGTAATTATTAGAGCGAGTGCGGGGCGGGTGGGGAAGAGGGCGGGGCGGGTGTGGGGAAGGGGGGCGGGGCGTTGGGGGGAGAGGAGGGGATGCCTGGTGGGGTTGTGGTCTTGTTTCTGCAGAGTCACGCTTCCCCAACTGATTGTTATTATTATTCCCCAACTGGTGGTTCTCTCTCTCTCTCTCTCTCTCTCTCTCTCTCTCTCCTCTCTCTCTCTCTCTCTCTCTCTCTCTCTCTCTCTCTCTCTCTCTGTCTCTGTGTGTGTGTGTGTGTGTGTGTGTGTGTGTGTGTGTGTGTGTGTGTGTGTGTGTGCGTGTGCGTGTGTGTGAGTGAGTGTGAGTGAGCGGTTTATGATAGCTATTGTGTGCACATGTCTGTTATCTTTTGTGCGTGTGCGTTTCACGTGTGTACACCAGTGGTTATTGTGTGTGTTTGGTCTTTATTTTTTGTGTGTGAGTTTGTGTTTATTTTGATTTCTCTTTCGTATTTTATATCTATCAGTTTACTGTGTATGTGCGTATGTGCGTATATTTTTGTGTGTATTTACTGGATTTTATTTTGTTTTGCCTTAGTGAGTCACCTGAGTCTCTAATAGTCACTAGGAGTCACAAGGAGTCATTACGAGTCACTAATACAAGGGGAATACAAGGGAATATACAAGGGAGCACAAACAGCAACAGACCCTAGGGTCCCTGCGAAGGCTGTTTGATATAACTACTCTACACTAACTACTTGAATTAGAGAAATGATAGTACAGTGGAAGGCTCCTCCCCTCCCACCCATCCCTCCAGCCGAAGCTGGCAGGAAAATAAGTGATACCATGTAGTATAGAAAAACTACATGGAATTTTCGAGGTAAGTGTGAAATAGTAAAGAATGAAAATAGAGGAGGATACTATACTATACTATACTATAATAGACTAGACTAGACTACCACTAATGCTGGTACAGAATCGTATGCTCATATCAAATGGGAACTAGTGCAGTAGACAGACCAGTAGGATTCATACTGCAACTGTTGTTCAGGTAGAAAATAGTCACTAATAGTCACTAATAGTCACCAATAGTCACAGTCAAACACACAGAAGAGACTCAGTTATACTTTTAGTCAATGGTTTGTATGTTTGGTTTTGTTGTTTTGATTTTAAAGGTGTGCTAATTATGTGTTTTTTTTCTCTCCCACAGGTGAGTACTACCCTACGTCAACGAGTGAACCACACACACACACACACACACACACACACACACACACACACACACACACACACACACACACACACACACACACACACACACACACACACACACACACACACATCGCACTGAAAGGAAGGAGAAGAAAGGTAACACTTCACAGGTGACATCATATCCTTCGTTACGTCATCACTTACTGTTTCCTCACACTTGGAATTTCCTTCATCACTTACATGGTCACCTTTCCCTTATACTGTGACCTTGTAGTGGTGACCTGATCTGCCTGGTGACCTCAAGTTGTGTCTATAACTCTTATGACCTCGAGTTTCGCCATCATTGCCTCCACCTTCCCTTCACCTTTCCAAACCTTCCTTATTCCCGGTATCAGCTCGGCGCCCCATTTGAGGTCAAGGGATAAATGTTCAACAGGATCCAGTTCTATCAGGTTTGGTTGACCCGAAGGCGTTGTATAATATGTGTCGATGTGCTTTTGTTTATAAGATGATTTACAGGATTATGTTTCTTCTATATTTTACAAACACAATACATTTTTTTTTTTTGGTGGGTGTGCGGTGCAAGGTCTATTTCCTTCATATGTTTTTTTTCTTTTTTCTTCTTTAAGTATTCATTCATATAATTTTTTTTCTTCAGAACTTGATTTTTGGTTTTGTTTTTTTATTTGGTTTTTAGTTTTGATCTTGGTTTGGCGATTTCGTTCCGTATTTCAAAATTGAACTTTTCATCTGATATGCTATTTTCTTATTTTATTTTGGTATTTCATTTGTTTTTATTAGTGATTCATTATGTAACTGTTGATTCATTGTCATAATATGTGCTTCGTTGTGAAAGGAAAAGAAAGAAGGAAAAGAAAGAGGAAGAAAAGAAAGAGGAGGAAAAGAAAGAGGAATAAAGAAAGGTAATGAAAAAATAGCAATGTTTATGATGATGAGTGTCAGGAAAATTTTGAAATACTGTAATGTGTGTGTGTGTGTGTGTGTGTGTGTGTGTGTGTGTGTGTGTGTGTGTGTGTGTGTGTGTGTGTGTGTGTGTGTGTGTGTGTGTGTGTGTGTTACTCCTTCGTTGGTATTCATGGGGGAGTCAAATGCTGGATAGGTGGGTCATTAAGATGGGGTCGGGGGGGTGAGGAAGGAATGGGGAGGTGTTGCGTGGTGAGTGGGGTGTGGGGGGCGAGAAACATGGAGGAGCCTTCTCTTCTGTTACTTTTTGCTCCTTACATCCTTCCTTCCTTCCTTCCTTCCTTTCTTTCTTTCTTTCTCAAGTATTCGAACCTTTTATATTCAATTGCTCAACAGTCAATGAATATGTTTTCTCTCTCTCTCTCTCTCTCTCTCTCTCTCTCTCTCTCTCTCTCTCTCTCTCTCTCTCTCTCTCTCTCTCTCTCTCTCTCTCCTTTGTTCCCTTGTTGTGTCTTCTCCTCGATTTGTTGACACACTGAAGGAGCCGTGAAGATTATAATTGTGGAGTCGAGGAACAACAATTTAGAAAAGTGTCCCGTTGTGTTGTAGGTGTTTAGAACATGTTTATTAAATACTAAGTGGGGGGAGAGTAGAGTCATGTTAAACAATGTGGAATTAATTATAAAACGAACAAAAATGAATGAAATGCAAAAATTAGAGAATAGAGAATTGTTATGATAAGCAACATCTCTTTTTAGTTTAACTTGGTCGTCTTTGGTTCAGTGTTTGGAGAAAGTTTTATAATGTTGTCTTAAGAATGTACAACGTAATCGTCGGTGTTTCTGAAAGGTTTACAACACATCTAACATAAATTATTACCACCATAAAACCTGAATGAACTTAAGCACCATTATTAGTGTGTCTATTGTCCATCATTAAATAACAACTCGTCTAAAATAAGCTTATTGCCGATGCCTCTCGTCCACTATAACAACGAACATTTAAAAAAATACTCACACAATATATGTACTGATTTGTTAATAAACTTGTGAATCAGGTATACATACAACTCGAAAATCAGGTGTATGTGGTGGTGGTGGTGGTGGTGGTGGTAGTGATGGTGGTGGTTGTGGTGGTGTTGTATCTGCTAAAAACTGGCTCTTTAAAATGGGGTCAGTGAAGCGCATCCGTCCTTCCATCCGGCCCAGTTGCAGGTGTTAGAATTAGTGATACTCTTGATCAATGAGAATCTTCATTTCCATCTTGACAGGACGCTAGGAGTAAGGGAGTATATAGGAGTAAGGGAGGAAGTGTATAGGAGTAAGGGAAGGAGTGTAAGGAGTAAGGGAGGGAGTGTATAGGAGTGAGGGAGGGAGTGTATGGAAGTAAGGGAGGGAGTGTATAGAGCTCCTGCATTGACGTCACAACTTTGAGTCATGATTCAACAACCGCCATGTTTGTAAGGTAGTCACTCATAGCGAATATTTATTTGCTTTGCAGTCGTGCATATAGACACTGTCATCGTGAATAGTTATTTGCATTACGGTCGTGTATATAGATACTGTCATATAGAATAGTTATTTGCATTACAGTCATATATATAGACACTGTCCATACTATACTGTTGGGATCGCGGGTATAGCCTTTGTATCGGCACCCTTGCACACCTGGCCGAGGCAGGTGCCAGGTCACCACCTCAGAAGGCAGGTCACAACCCCTGGCTAATATCCGGTACCCATTCACTGCTGGGTGGGCAGGGGCATGGGTGTAAGGAGACCGCCCAACGTTTTTCACTCCGCCCGGGGAATAGTTATTATCTACATGTAAGTGGCTTATTTAGCTAGTATGTGTATGATCACAGTGTATGGACAACAATTGAAACACAAAGCAAATTTTCATAGATATTGTTTTCTAAAGAATACTTCAGACTATCGGTGTTTCTTTACAACTACTGCTCCAGCTCTTTCTTTTTTTTCTCTCTTTCCCTATGACTATACATAGTGTACTCAACACATCTGTGAAGGATTCAGGCGGGGCTCACCATTATGGGAGTAAGGAAGGGTGTGTATGGGAGTAATGGAGGGAGTATAAGGAAGAAGACCCAGGTGTATTACGTTAGCAGGTGTGTTAGTAACCTCTCATAATATTACACTGATTAAAACAAGTACAGTAACATAGAGGTGGAGGAGGAAATAGTGTTGGATGAAGATGGATGATGATGATGAAAGTGGAAGTACATTAGCATAGAGGAGGAGGAAATGGTGATGGTGGATGAAAGTGGATGATGATGTTGAAAGTGGAAGGTCATTAGAGATATAGACTTATAATTAGAAGTCACCATGCAGTTCAGGTCATCAGAGAGTAGAATACATGATATATTATTCTGAAATACAAATTGTGTAATGACGTGGGTTAGTGTTATAGTTGGATGTGTTTAGTTAAGGGAAATATACGACTATAAAGAAAAAAGAAAAAAAAAAAAAAGAAAAAAAGAAAAGAAAAAAAAAAAAGAAAAAAGAAAAAGAAAAAGAAAAAAGAAAAAAAGAAAAAAAGAAAAAAAGAAAAAGAAAAGAAAAAGAAAAAAAGAAAAAAGAAAAAGAAAAAAAGAAAAAAGAAAAAAGAAAGAAAGAAAGAAAGAAAGAAAAAAATTGTATGTACGTGATATTTAGTACAGTTTATTTTTAGTGATTAACTGTGATTCATTGATGAGTCTGGTAATGTTGTGTGTGTGTGTGTGTGTGTGTGTGTGTGTGTGTGTGTGTGTGTGTGTGTGTGTGTGTGTGTGTGTGTGTGCGTGTTTGCTTCCGGCACCTTAGTGTGATGTGATCTCTCGTACTGGAGGCCAAGGGGGGGGGGAAGGGGGGCAGAGAGAGAGAGAGAGAGAGAGAGAGAGAGAGAGAGAGAGAGAGAGAGAGAGAGAGAGAGAGAGAGAGAGAGAGTGGGAGATAATAGTTAATCCCATAGGTAGTTTTCCTTGGCAATTCAGTGACTCTTGTAAATACTTCCTTCCTCTTTCTCTTTCATCCTTCTTGTTCTTCATCCTTCATCTTTTTTGTTTATTCCCCTTTCACGCCACTTTCCTTTCACTCTCCGTCTGCATTTGTTTATTTATTAATGTTTATTTATTATTATTGATATGTTTACTTCTTATGACTACCATCGGGGCAAGGTCAAATGTTTTTGCTGTATTATTTTCCCAAACACTAACATTATCTTACATATATTTCTTAAAACATCTTACCATTATCTCTCCTCTTCTTTTCTTCCTCTCTCATAAATCTCTTCTACCTTTGTCTCCCTTAGTTTCTTCCTCTCTCTTAAATCTTCTCTCTATCTTTATCTCCATGCCTTCCATTCCTCCTCTCTCATCTATGTCTTCTCTTCTATCTTTCTCTCCTTCGCTATTACCGTGATGTCTTCAGTAGCCTTGAGGTGCAGTGTGCCATGTCTAATGATCAGCTACTTTGAGACAAATGCTATGATGTGTACCTGGACCAAGCGTACCTGAGCTGCTGGTGTACACTTACCTGTTTATTTACCTGTGCTAGTGTACAGGTAAAGGTGTGCCAGTATTGTGTAACTGGATCTGTGTGTGTCCTTGTAACTATGCACCTGTGACGATGTATAAACAGGTATGGTGTGAGTACCTGTAGGTGTGTGTGTGTGTGTGTGTGTGTGTGTGTGTACCTGTAATGAATTGTGATTGTACAAGTGATAAAATACCTTGAATTGTTACTTAGTGAGTGGAGGAGTGCCTAAAGGGGATGGCTTGACCTCATATTTTTGCTTGTAGCTTTAGGTTGGAGGCCAAGGTAAGGGAGGAGAGAGGAAGGAAGAGGAGGAAAGGAGGAAGAGGAGTAAGAAGAATAAAAATGAGGCGAAGATAGGTAGAATTCAAATGCAATGTGTGTGTGTGTGTGTGTGAGGATTAGAGGGGGGGGGGAAGCAATGATAATTTTTCCACAAGGTCATTTCTCACCCCCACACGACTCCCCAACTAA
>JAPQNM010000012.1:1911805-1921805 GCA_029783475.1 Metacarcinus magister | reverse complement strand
AATAAATATTAATGATAAAAATAAATATTAATGATAAAAATAAATATTGGCGCTAATTGGTCCACTGAAGACTATTTAAGAAGGAAGACACAAAGGAGGAGGAGGAGGAGGAGGAGGAGGGGGAGGGGAGGAGGGGGAGAATATTATGATTTTTGCTGTAGGAGTTTGGAGAGAGGGAGGAGAGGGAGAGAGAGAGAGAGAGAGAGAGAGAGAGAGAGAGAGAGAGAGAGAGAGAGAGAGAGTAGAGAGAGAGAGAGAGAGAGAGCGCGATAGAGATAGAGAATAAATAGTTTTAGGCGTATCACACATGCGTATATAGTGTTTTAATATTATAGTAATGATGAAACTGAGTCCAGATTCGTGTTCAGTTTGACTGAAAACCTTTAGGTACAAATTTTCATGAAATTCTGAGGTGTGGAAATTTTTCACGAAATTTTCAAGGGTGTCACCTTAGATTTTTTTCATGAAATCATGTTTTTCAAAATAACTCGAAAAGTATGAGGTTTACGTAAAAAACATCCGTAATAGTAAATATAGAGCAGGAGACGCCCGTTCCTTTGAGCTTTACTAGAATGTAATTGGAATGTAAGTAATGGAGATATTGATATATTTGTATTTTACACGAAACTTCTACTTAATTACATTTTTCTCCTAAACCAAAGGAGTAATTTACAAACGGATGACACCATCAGATAGAACTTGTCAAGCTGAACAACTTTGTTTCTATACATCTTTGTTGTAGGACTAATACTTTACTTGTAAAATGACTAAACTATTTTGGACTCAAATTCTGGTGGAAATCTTCGGGCCAAAAATTTCACGAATCCATTTTCATCACAAATCCACGAAAACTTATATTGAAGTTAAAGGTTTTGAAATTAATAATAATACATGTTAAGGAAGTGTTGCTGTTGGAGTAAATAAATATTAATAATTATAATAATAAATATTAATGATAAAAATAAATATTAATGATAAAAATATATATTAATGATAAAAATAAATATTAATGATAAAAATATATATTAATGATAAAAATATATATTAATGATAAAAATATATATTAATGATAAAAATATATATTAATGATAAAAATATATATTAATGATAAAAATATATATTAATGATAAAAATAAATATTAATGATAAAAATAAATATTAATGATAAAAATATATATTAATGATAAAAATATATATTAATGATAAAAATATATATTAATGATAAAAATAAATATTAATGATAAAAATAAATATTAATGATAAAAATAAATAATAATGATAAAAATAAATATTAATGATAAAAATATATATTAATGATAAAATATATATTAATGATAAAAATAAATATTAATGATAAAAATAATATTAATGATAAAAATAAATAATAATGATAAAAATAAATATTAATGATAAAAATATATATTAATGATAAAAATATATATTAATGATAAAAATATATATTAATGATGAAAATAAATATTAATGATAAAAATAAATATTAATGATAAAAATATATATTAATGATAAAAATATATTAATGATAAAAATAAATATTAATGATAAAAATAAATATTAATGATAAAAATAAATATTAATGATAAAAATATATATTAATGATAAAAATATATATTAATGATAAAAATAAATATTAATGATAAAAATAAATATTAATGATAAAAATATATATTAATGATAAAAATATATATTAATGATAAAAATATATATTAATGATAAAAATATATATTAATGATAAAAATAAATATTAATGATAAAAATAAATATTAATGATAAAAATATATATTAATGATAAAAATATATATTAATGATAAAAATAATATTAATGATAAAAATAAATATTAATGATAAAAATATATATTAATGATAAAAATATATATTAATGATAAAAATATATATTAATGATAAAAATAAATATTAATGATAAAAATAAATATTAATGATAAAAATATATATTAATGATAAAAATATATATTAATGATAAAATATATATTAATGATAAAAATATATATTAATGATAAAAATATATATTAATGATAAAAATATATATTAATGATAAAAATATATATTAATGATAAAAATAAATATTAATGATAAAAATATATATTAATGATAAAAATATATATAATGATAAAAATATATATTAATGATAAAAAATAAATATTAATGATAAAAATAAATATTAATGATAAAAATAAATAATAATGATAAAAATAAATATTAATGATAAAAATATATATTAATGATAAAAATATATATTAATGATGAAAATAAATATTAATGATAAAAATAAATATTAATGATAAAAATAAATAATAATGATAAAAATAAATATTAATGATAAAAATATATATTAATGATAAAAATATATATTAATGATAAAAATATATATTAATGATGAAAATAAATATTAATGATAAAAATAAATATTAATGATAAAAATATATATTAATGATAAAAATATATATTAATGATAAAAATAAATATTAATGATAAAAATAAATATTAATGATAAAAATAAATATTAATGATAAAAATATATATTAATGATAAAAATATATATTAATGATAAAAATAATATTAATGATAAAAATAAATATTAATGATAAAAATATATATTAATGATAAAAATATATATTAATGATAAAAATATATATTAATGATAAAAATATATATTAATGATAAAAATATATATTAATGATAAAAATATATATTAATGATAAAAATATATATTAATGATAAAAATAATATTAATGATAAAAATATATATTAATGATAAAAATATATATTAATGATAAAAATATATATTAATGATAAAAAATAAATTTTAATGATAAAAATAAATATTAATGATGAAAATAATATTAATGATAAAAATAAATATTAATGATAAAAATATATATTAATGATAAAAATATATATTAATGATAAAAATATATATTAATGATAAAAATATATATTAATGATAAAAATATATATTAATGTTAAAAATATATATTAATGATAAAAATATATATTAATGATAAAAATAAATATTAATGATAAAAATAATATTAATGATAAAAATATATATTAATGATAAAAATATATATTAATGATAAAAATATATATTAATGATAAAAATAAATATTAATGATAAAAATAAATATTAATGATAAAAATAAATAATAATGATAAAAATAAATATTAATGATAAAAATATATTAATGATAAAAATATATATTAATGATAAAAATATATATTAATGATAAAATAAATATTAATGATAAAAATAATATAATGATAAAAATAAATATTAATGATAAAAATATATATTAATGATAAAAATATATATTAATGATAAAAATATATATTAATGATGAAAAATAAATATTAATGATAAAAATAAATATTAATGATAAAAATAAATATTAATGATAAAAATAAATATTAATGATAAAAATATATATTAATGATAAAAATAATATTAATGATAAAAATAAATATTAATGATAAAAATAAATATTAATGATAAAAATATATATTAATGATAAAAATATATATTAATGATAAAAATATATATTAATGATAAAAATATATATTAATGATAAAAATATATATTAATGATAAAAATAAATATTAATGATAAAAATAAATATTAATGATAAAAATATATATTAATGATAAAAATAATATTAATGATAAAAATAAATATTAATGATAAAAATAAATATTAATGATAAAAATATATATTAATGATAAACAATATATATTAATGATAAAAATATATATTAATGATAAAAATAATATTAATGATAAAAATAATATTAATGATAAAAATAAATATTAATGATAAAAATAATATTATGATAAAATAAATATTAATGATAAAAATAAATATTAATGATAAAAATAATATTAATGATAAAAATATATATTAATGATAAAAATATATATAATGATAAAATAAATATTAATGATAAAAATATATATTAATGATAAAAATATATATTAATGATAAAATAAATATTAATGATAAAAATAATATTAATGATAAAAATAATATATAATGATAAAAATAAATATTAATGATAAAAATATATATTAATGATAAAAATATATATTAATGATAAAAATATATATTAATGATAAAAATAAATATTAATGATAAAAATAAATATTAATGATAAAAATATATATTAATGATAAAATATATATTAATGATAAAAAATAATATTAATGATAAAAATAAATATTAATGATAAAAATATATATTAATGATAAAAATAAATATTAATGATAAAAATAAATATTAATGATAAAAATAAATATTAATGATAAAAATATATATTAATGATAAAAATAAATATTAATGATAAAAATAAATATTAATGATAAATATATATATTAATGATTAAAATAAATATTAATGATAAAAATAAATATTAATGATAAAAAATATATATTAATGATAAAAATATATATTAATGATAAAAATATATATTAATGATAAAAATATATATTAATGATAAAAATATATATTAATGATAAAAATAAATATTAATGATAAAAATATATATTAATGATAAAAATATATATTAATGATAAAAATATATATTAATGATAAAAATAAATATTAATGATAAAAATAAATATTAATGATAAAAATATATATTAATGATAAAAATATATATTAATGATAAAAAATAAATATTAATGATAAAATAAATATAATGATAAAAATAATATTAATGATAAAAATAATATTAATGATAAAAATAAATATCAATGATAAAAATATATATTAATGATAAAAATAAATATTAATGATAAAAATAATATTAATGATAAAAATAAATATTAATGATAAAAATAAATAATAATGATAAAAAATAAATATTAATGATAAAAATAAATATTAATGATAAAAATAAATAATAATGATAAAATAAATATTAATGATAAAAATAATATTAATGATAAAATAAATATTAATGATAAAAATAATATTAATGATAAAAATAAATATTAATGATAAAAATAATATTAATGATAAAAATAAATATTAATGATAAAAATAAATATTAATGATAAAATAAATATTAATGATAAAAATAAATATTAATGATAAAAATAAATATTAATGATAAAAATAAATATTAATGATAAAAATAAATATTAATGATAAAAATAAATATTAATGATAAAAATAAATATTAATGATAAAATAAATATTGGCGCTAATTGGTCCACTGAAGACTATTTAAGAAGGAAGACACAAAGGAGGAGGAGGAGGAGGAGGAGGAGGAGGGGGAGGGGGAGGAGGGGGAGAATATTATGATTTTGCTGTAGGAGTTTGGAGAGAGGGAGAGAGAGGAGAGGAGAGAGAGAGAGAGAGGAGAGAGAGATGAGAGAGAGAGAGAGAGGAGAGAGAGAGAGAGAGAGAGAGAGAGAGAGAGCGCGATAGAGATAGAGAGAATAAATAGTTTTAGGCGTATCACACATGCGTATATAGTGTTTAATATTATAGTAATGATGAAACTGAGTCCAGATTCGTGTTCAGTTTGACTGAAAAACCTTTAGGTACAAATTTTCATGAAATTCTGAGGTGTGGAAATTTTTCACGAAATTTTCAAGGGTGTCACCTTAGATTTTTTTCATGAAATCATGTTTTTCAAAATAACTCGAAAAGTATGAGGTTCACGTAAAAAACATATGGAACAGTAAATATAGAGCAGGAGACGCCCGTTCCTTTGAGCTTTACTAGAATGTAATTGGAATGTAAGTAATGGAGATATTGATATATTTGTATTTTACACGAAACTTCTACTTAATTACATTTTTCTCCTAAACCAAAAGAGTAATTTACAAACGGATGACACCATCAGATAGAACTTGTCAAGCTGAACAACTTTGTTTCTATACATCTTTGTTGTAGGACTAATACTTTACTTGTAAAATGACTAAACTATTTTGGACTCAAATTCTGGTGGAAATCTTCGGGCCAAAAATTTCACGAATCCATTTTCATCACAAATCCACGAAAACTTATATTGAAGTTAAAGGTTTTGAAATTAATAATAATACATGTTAAGGAAGTGTTGCTGTTGGAGTAAATAAATATTAATAATTATAATAATAAATATTAATGATAAAAATAAATATTAATGATAAAAATATATATTAATGATAAAAATATATATTAATGATAAAAATATATATTAATGATAAAAATAAATATTAATGATAAAAATATATATTAATGATAAAAATATATATTAATGATAAAAATATTTAATGATAAAAATATATATTAATGATAAAAATATATATTAATGATAAAAATATATATTAATGATAAAAATAAATATTAATGATAAAAATAAATAATAATGATAAAATAAATATTAATGATAAAAATAAATATTAATGATAAAAATAAATAATAATGATAAAATAAATATTAATGATAAAAATAAATATTAATGATAAAAATAAATATTAATGATAAAAATAAATAATAATGATAAAAATAAATAAGGAGGAGGAGGAGGAGACAGTAGTGACAGTCTGGTCTTGGTTGGCCTTCCTTTCCCTGCCAGCCATGGGTGGGGAGAGAAGCCTTCACCCTTACTATCCTGTATCCTTCACTCTAGACTAGATAGTGTACTCACAAACAGCCTCGTAAGGGCCAGCAGGCCTGTTGCTGTTTGTTCTTCCTATGTGTTCCTATGTGTTCCTCCTCCTCCTCCTCCTCCTCCTCCTCCTCCTCCTCCTCCTCCTCCTCCTCCTGTGTTCAGCCACCTTCTTCTCCTCTTCCTAGTCTCCTCCCTTCCTCCTACCTCCCTCCTCACTTTTTTCTCTCCCTCCCTCCCTCCCCTCTGGCCCTCACATCTCAAATGCCAGCAGCTTCCAGTGTGTGTGTGTGTGTGTGTGTGTGTGTGTGTGCGTGTGTGTGTGTGTGTGTGTGTGTGTGTGTGTGTGTGTGTGCGTGTGCGTGTGCGTGTTTGTTTACCTGGTCGCCTCTTCACAGAATATTAAGTTACATTTAAAGAGACAGCACAAAAAAGAGTAAAAGGGGGAAGGGTGGAAGAGGGAAAAAATAGAATAAAAGAAAGGAATACAGAGAAAGATAGGATAGGAAAAGGAGGAAAAGAGGAGGACTAAGAAAACGGGAAAATGTTAAAAAAAAAATAATTAGAGATGAGAATGAGGAGGTAGAAGGAGACTGACGTAAGGAAGAGGGAAGTAGGGTGGAGTGGGGGTAAGAGGGGATGCGGATAGCGGATAGCGGAAGAGGAAGAGGGGAAGAGGAAGAGGGGAAGAGGAAGAGGAGTGGAACAGGTGACTTCAAGAAACAAGTAGACTGAGAGCAAAACACACACCCGGAACTTGCAATACATTTACCTAAGTGATGTAATGTAACGGAAGATGACAAGGAAGTGTAATGAGAGAGAGAGAGAGAGAGAGAGAGAGAGAGAGAGAGAGAGAGAGAGAGAGAGAGAGAGAGAGAGAGAGAGAGAGAGAGAGAGAGACACACACACACACTTCCCTTAGGCCTATAAGTTAAGAGTGAGGGACATTTAGGTGAATTTTAAGTATCCAAGTAGTTTAAGTAATTTTTATATCCCTTTAAGGTCTACCTGCTTACTTACTTACTTACCGAATTACCTACTTACCTATTTCAACCTCCTGCTTAATTTTACCTCAATCATACATACATACATACATACATACATACATACTAGTTTTAATTTACTTTATTATTATTATTATTATATATATTTTCCTATTAATTTTCTTTTCTCTAATTTCTTACTTACTTTTTTTTTTTTTTTTTTTGTACTCTGTTAATGCGTCAGTTTTTTTTTTTTTTTTCTCCCTTAAATTATCTTAGGAATGTGGTTTTATTTTTATTTTTATTTTATTTTTATTATTATTTTTTTATTTTTTTTATTGGTGTTGTCTATTCTTTCGTGTTTTTCTTTTATTTTCTTTTGTTTTGTTTTATTAATTTATTTCGTGTGTATTTGATTCTTGCTTCGTCATCGGATCCTCCATTTTCTTCTTCTCTCTTCTTCTTCTTCTTCTTCTTTCTTCTTCTTCTTCTTCTTCTTCTTCTTCTTCTTCTTCTTCTTCGTTGTTCTCTATTATTTTTTGTCTTGTTATTGTTTCTCGCTGTTGTTGATGAGTTTGTTTTTGTTGTTCTATGGCTTCCTCTTCCTCCTTCTTCATCATCATCATCATCATCATCATCATCATCATCATCATCATCATCATCATCATCATCATCATCATCATCATCATCATCATCATCATCATCACCAACTTCATCATCACCATCATTTTCTTCTCCTCCTCCTCCTCCTCCTCCTCCTCCTCCTCCTCCTCCTCCTCCTCCTCCTCCTCCTCCTCCTCCTCCTCCTCCTCGTCGTGAAAGAATGTTTGAGGATGAGTTTGACCTTGAAAAAGTGCGTCTTGGTCTGAGAGGGAGGGAAGAGGGAAGAAGGAGGAAGGAAGGAAGAAGAAAGGAAGAGAGGAAGGATAAGATGTAAGCTGAGAGTACGAGTCGAAAATGGAGGGAGAGAGGAAAGGAGGAAGAAGAGGAGGAAGAGGAGGTAGAGATAGATGTGAGGAGGAAAGGGAGAGAAAGAGAGATAGGAAGAGGAAAAAAGGCGAGAGAAACGAATATGTAAGGGAAATAGAGGAAAGGGAAAGAGGGAAAGAGAGAATGGGGAGAGGAAGAAATGGAAAAATAAAGAAAAGATGAGACCATATTGGAAGAAAAACTGAGTAGGAGGAGGAGGGAGGAGGGGAGGAGGAGGAGGAGGAGGAGGATGAGGAGGGAGGGAGGAGGAGTGATGAGAGGAGGAGGAGGAATGCAATGAAAAGTTTAAAGCAGAAGGAAATAGAAAATATTGGCGAGAGAGAGAGAGAGAGAGAGTAGAGAGAGAGAGAGAGAGAGAGAGAGAGGAGAGAGAGAGAGAGAGAGAGAGAAGAAAAGAGAACATTGTAGCTTGCAACACGACCAGTGAAAGCGGGAGGAGGAGAAGGAACACATAGGAACACATAGGAAGAACAAACAGCAACAGGCCTGCTAGCCCTTACGAGGCTGTTTGTGATAGAGACTACACTACCTAATCTAGAGTGAAGGATACAGGATAGTAAGGGTGAAGGCTTCTCCCACCACCCACGGCTGCCAGGAATGGAAGGCCAACCAAGACCAGACTGTCACTACTGTCACTACCACTACTACTACCACTACTGTCACTACCACTACTGTCACTACCACTACTGTCACTACCACTACTGCTACCACTACTTCCTGGCAAGCGATGTCAGGCCACTAGCGACGTCTTCCGAATCGACATTACGAGTGAGGAGGAGGAGGAGGAGGAAGGAGGAGAGACTGTGGTTAGTAGTTGACGTGACACAAGACAAATAAAGGCAAGAAAAGCGATAAAAATAAGAATAAGAAGAGCCAGATAAATATAAACAAGAATTAAGGAGAATAGAAAGCTGAATCAGAGAGAGAGAGAGAGAGAGAGGAGAGAGAGAGAGAGAGAGAGAGAGAGAGAGAGAGAGAGAGAGAGAGAGAGAGAGAGAGAGAGAGAGACCTTGTTATAGCCACCCATTATCTGAAGGACATAAAGGTGATTTTAAAAACGGGGCGGGTTTTCTGTTTTCTGGGGGGTGGCTTTGGGGTGAGTGGGTGGTGGGTGGGGTTGGATTTGGTAGGGGGGGTGGGGGGGGGGGGGGGGGGTGGGGGGGGGGGGGGGGTGGGGGGGGGGGTGGGGGGGGGGGGGGGGGGGGGGGGGGGGGGTGGGGGGGGGGGGGGGGGGGGGGGGGGGGGGGGGGGGGGGGGGGGTGGGCAAGGAGTGGAAATTTAAAACTCACACGAAATGATGAGATAGAGCCACTATGCATACCACCGTCTAATTCATCATCTCTCTTCTCATCGTCTCCCCCTCCCCCCCCCCCCTTTCTCTCTCTCATCTCCTCGCGT
>JAPQNM010000012.1:1898066-1911705 GCA_029783475.1 Metacarcinus magister | reverse complement strand
TTCAGTTTTTGAACGCTGACAACCCGTTAGGTCCAAATTTTCATGAATTCTTAGGTGTGGAAATTTTTTCACGAAATTTTCAAGGGTTTCACCCTCTAGACTTTTTTTCATTTGAAACTCGATGTTTTGTCCAAAATTCTAACTCCTTAACCATAGTAGCGAAGTTACGACATTAAACACACCTCCGCCTATATGTTCCTCACTTATATAGAGCAGGAAGACGGCCCATTCTTTAGAGGCCTTTCTATCGATAATGGCCTGTAATGTACGTACTGGATCTATTTGATCCTATTTGTATTTTTTCCACGAACTTCCTACTTAATTACATTTTTCTCCTAAATCCAAAAGGCGTAATTGAGAGAACAACAGGATGACTGGGGGTCGCGGGTATCAGCAGAAACATAGAACTCTTTCCAAAGCGACTTTGTTTCTATACATCTTTGTTGTAGGACTAATACTTTACTTGTAAAATGACTAAATTATTTTGGACTCAAATTCTGGTGGAAATCTTCGGGCCAAAAATTTCACGAATCCATTTTCATCACAAATCCACGAAAACTTATATTGAGTTAAAGGTTTTGAAATTAATAATAATACATGTTAAGGAAGTGTTGCTGTTGAGTAAATAAATATTAATAATTATAATAATAAATATTAATGATAAAAATAAATATTAATGATAAAAATATATATTAATGATAAAAATATATATTAATGATAAAAATATATATTAATGATAAAATAAATATTAATGATAAAAATATATATAATGATAAAAATATATATTAATGATAAAAATATATATTAATGATAAAAATAAATTTTAATGATAAAAATAAATATTAATGATAAAAATAATAATAATGAAAAAATAATATTAATGATAAAAATATATATTAATGATAAAAATATATATTAATGATAAAAATAAATATTAATGATAAAAATAAATATTAATGATAAAAATAAATAATAATGATAAAAATAAATATTAATGATAAAAATATATATTAATGATAAAAATATATATTAATGATAAAAATATATATTAATGATGAAAATAAATATTAATGATAAAAATAAATATTAATGATAAAAATATATATTAATGATAAAAATATATATTAATGATAAAAAATAAATATTAATGATAAAAATAAATATTAATGATACAAATATATATTAATGATAAAATAAATATTAATGATAAAAATATATATTAATGATAAAAATAAATATTAATGATAAAAATATATATTAATGATAAAATAATATTAATGATAAAAATAATATTAATGATAAAAATAAATATTGGCGCTAATTGGTCCACTGAAGACTATTTAAGAAGGAAGACACAAAGGAGGAGGAGGAGGAGGAGGAGGAGGAGGAGGAGGGGGAGGGGGAGGAGGGGGGGAGAATATTATGATTTTGCTGTAGGAGTTTGGAGAGAGGGAGGGAGAGGGAGAGAGAGAGAGAGAGAGAGAGAGAGAGAGAGAGAGAGAGAGAGAGAGAGAGAGAGAGAGAGAGAGAGAGAGAGAGAGAGAGCGAGAGAGAGAGCGCGATAGAGATAGAGAATAAATAGTTTTAGGCGTATCACACATGCGTATATAGTGTTTAATATTATAGTAATGATGAAACTGAGTCCAGATTCGTGTTCAGTTTGACTGAAAACCTTTAGGTACAAATTTTCATGAAATTCTGAGGTGTGGAAATTTTTCACGAAATTTTCAAGGGTGTCACCTTAGAATTTTTTCATGAAATCATGTTTTTCAAAATAACTCGAAAAGTATGAGGTTTACGTAAAAAACATCCGTAATAGTAAATATAGAGCAGGAGACGCCCATTCCTTTGAGCTTTACTAGAATGTAATTGGAATGTAAGTAATGGAGATATTGATATATTTGTATTTTACACGAAACTTCTACTTAATTACATTTTTCTCCTAAACCAAAGGAGTAATTTACAAACGGATGACACCATCAGATAGAACTTGTCAAGCTGAACAACTTTGTTTCTATACATCTTTGTTGTAGGACTAATACTTTACTTGTAAAATGACTAAATTATTTTGGACTCAAATTCTGGTGGAAATCTTCGGGCCAAAAATTTCACGAATCCATTTTCATCACAAATCCACGAAAACTTATATTGAAGTTAAAGGTTTTGAAATTAATAATAATACATGTTAAGGAAGTGTTGCTGTTGGAGTAAATAAATATTAATAATTATAATAATAAATATTAATGATAAAAATAAATATTAATGATAAAAATATATATTAATGATAAAAATATATATTAATGATAAAAATATATATTAATGATAAAAATAAATATTAATGATAAAAATATATATTAATGATAAAAATATATTAATGATAAAAATATATTAATGATAAAAAATAAATTTTAATGATAAAAAATAAATATTAATGATAAAAATAAATAATAATGAAAAAATAAATATTAATGATAAAATATATATTAATGATAAAAATATATATTAATGATAAAAATAAATATTAATGATAAAAATAAATATTAATGATAAAATAAATAATAATGATAAAAATAAATATTAATGATAAAAATATATATTAATGATAAAAATATATATTAATGATAAAAATAATATTAATGATGAAAATAAATATTAATGATAAAAATAAATATTAATGATAAAAATATATATTAATGATAAAAATATATATTAATGATAAAAAATAAATATTAATGATAAAAATAAATATTAATGATACAAATATATATTAATGATAAAAATAAATATTAATGATAAAAATATATATAATGATAAAAATATATATTAATGATAAAAATATATATTAATGATAAAAATATATATTAATGATAAAAATATATATTAATGATAAAAATAAATATTGGCGCTAATTGGTCCACTGAAGACTATTTAAGAAGGAAGACACAAAGGAGGAGGAGGAGGAGGAGGAGGAGGAGGAGGGGGAGGGGGAGGAGGGGGAGAATATTATGATTTTGCTGTAGGAGTTTGGAGAGAGGGAGGGAGAGGGAGAGAGAGAGAGAGAGAGAGAGAGAGAGAGAGAGAGAGAGAGAGAGAGAGAGAGAGAGAGAGAGAGAGAGAGAGAGAGAGAGAGAGAGAGAGAGAGCGCGATAGAGATAGAGAATAAATAGTTTTAGGCGTATCACACATGCGTATATAGTGTTTAATATTATAGTAATGATGAAACTGAGTCCAGATTCGTGTTCAGTTTGACTGAAAACCTTTAGGTACAAATTTTCATGAAATTCTGAGGTGTGGAAATTTTTCACGAAATTTTCAAGGGTGTCACCTTAGAATTTTTTCATGAAATCATGTTTTTCAAAATAACTCGAAAAGTATGAGGTTTACGTAAAAAACATCCGTAATAGTAAATATAGAGCAGGAGACGCCCATTCCTTTGAGCTTTACTAGAATGTAATTGGAATGTAAGTAATGGAGATATTGATATATTTGTATTTTACACGAAACTTCTACTTAATTACATTTTTCTCCTAAACCAAAGGAGTAATTTACAAACGGATGACACCATCAGATAGAACTTGTCAAGCTGAACAACTTTGTTTCTATACATCTTTGTTGTAGGACTAATACTTTACTTGTAAAATGACTAAATTATTTTGGACTCAAATTCTGGTGGAAATCTTCGGGCCAAAAATTTCACGAATCCATTTTCATCACAAATCCACGAAAACTTATATTGAAGTTAAAGGTTTTGAAATTAATAATAATACATGTTAAGGAAGTGTTGCTGTTGGAGTAAATAAATATTAATAATTATAATAATAAATATTAATGATAAAAATAAATATTAATGATAAAAATATATATTAATGATAAAAATATATATTAATGATAAAAATATATATTAATGATAAAAATAAATAATAATGATAAAAATATATATTAATGATAAAAATATATATTAATGATAAAAATATATATTAATGATAAAAATATATATTAATGTCAAAAATATATATTAATGATAAAAATATATATTAATGATGAAAATAAATATTAATGATAAAAATAAATAATAATGATAAAATAAATATTAATGATAAAAATAAATATTAATGATAAAAATAAATAATAATGATAAAATAAATATTAATGATAAAAATAAATATTAATGATAAAAATAAATATTAATGATAAAAATAAATAATAATGATAAAAATAAATAAGGAGGAGGAGGAGGAGACAGTAGTGACAGTCTGGTCTTGGTTGGCCTTCCTTTCCCTGCCAGCCATGGGTGGGGAGAGAAGCCTTCACCCTTACTATCCTGTATCCTTCACTCTAGACTAGATAGTGTACTCACAAACAGCCTCGTAAGGGCCAGCAGGCCTGTTGCTGTTTGTTCTTCCTATGTGTTCCTATGTGTTCCTCCTCTCCTCCTCCTCCTCCTCCTCCTCCTCCTCCTCCTCCTCCTCCTCCTCCTCTCCTCCTCTCCTCCTGTGTTCAGCCACCTTCTTCTCCTCTTCCTAGTCTCCTCCCTTCCTCCTACCTCCCTCCTCACTTTTTTCTCTCCCTCCCTCCCTCCCCTCTGGCCCTCACATCTCAAATGCCAGCAGCTTCCAGTGTGTGTGTGTGTGTGTGTGTGTGTGTGTGTGTGTGTGTGTGGGTGTGTGCGTGTGCGTGTGCGTGTGCGTGTTTGTTTACCTGGTCGCCTCTTCACAGAATATTAAGTTACATTTAAAGAGACAGCAAAAAAAAGAGTAAAAGGTGGAAGGGTGGAAAGAGGGAAAAAATAGAATAAAAGAAAGGAATACAGAGAAAGATAGGATAGGAAAAGGAGGAAAAGAGGAGGACTAAGAAAACGGGAAAATGTTAAAAAAAAAATAATTAGAGATGAGAATGAGGAGGTAGAAGGAGACTGACGTAAGGAGAGGGAAGTAGGGTGGAGTGGGGGTAAGAGGGGATGCGGATAGCGGATAGCGGAAGAGGAAGAGGGAAGAGGAAGAGGGGAAGAGGAAGAGGAGTGGAACAGGTGACTTCAAGAAACAAGTAGACTGAGAGCAAAACACACACCCGGAACTTGCAATACATTTACCTAAGTGATGTAATGTAACGGAAGATGACAAGGAAGTGTAATGAGAGAGAGAGAGAGAGAGAGAGAGAGAGAGAGAGAGAGAGAGAGAGAGAGAGAGAGAGAGAGAGAGAGAGAGAGAGAGAGAGAGACACACACACACTTCCCTTAGGCCTATAAGTTAGAGCGAGGGACATTTAGGTGAATCTTAAGTATCCAAGTAATTTAAGTAATTTTTATATCCCCTTAAGTCTACCTCTTACCTACTTACCTATTACCTACTACCTGCTTACTATTTCAACCTCTGAACTCTACATACATCATACATAGATACATACATACATACATACATACTAGTTTTTCATTTACTTTATTATTATTATTATATATATATTTTCCTATTAATTTTCTTTTCTCTAATTTCTTTCTTACTTTTTTTTTTTTTTTTTTGTACTCTGTTAATGCGTCAGTTTTTTTCTCCTTTAAATTATCTTAGGAATGTGGTTTTATTTTTATTTTTATTTTTATTTTTATTTTTTTTTTTTTATCGGTGTTGTCTATTCTTTCGTGTTTTTCTTTATTTTTCTTTTCTTTTGTTTATTAATTTATTTCGTGTGTATTTGATTCTTGCTTCGTCATCGGATCCTCCATTTTCTTCTTCTTCTTCTTCTTCTTCTTCTTCTTCTTCTTCTTCTTCTTCGTTGTTCTCTATTATTTTTTGTCTTGTTATTGTTTCTCGCTGTTGTTGATGAGTTTGTTTTTGTTGTTCTATGGCTTCCTCTCCTCCTCTCATCTCATCATCACATCATCATCATCATCATCATCATCATCATCATCATCATCATCATCTCATCACATCATCATCACCAACTTCATCATCACCATCATTTTCTTCTCCTCCTCCTCCTCCTCCTCCTCCTCCTCCTCCTCCTCCTCCTCCTCCTCCTCCTCCTCCTCCTCCTCCTCCTCCTCCTCGTCGTGAAAGAATGTTTGAGGATGAGTTTGACCTTGAAAAAGTGCGTCTTGGTCTGAGAGGGAGGGAAGAGGGAAGAAGGAAGGAAGGAAGGAAGAAAGGAAGGAAGAGAGGAAGGATAAGATGTAAGCTGAGAGTACGAGTCGAAAATGGAGGAGGAGAGAGGAAAGGAGGAAGAAGAGGAGGAAGAGGAGGTAGAGATAGATGTGAGGAGGAAAAGGGAGAGAAAGAGAGATAGGAAGAGGAAAAAAGGCGAGAGAAACGAATATGTGGAGGGAAATAAGAGGAAAGGGAAAGAGGGAAAGAGAGGAATGGGGAGAGGAAGAAATGGAAAAATAAAGAAAAGATGAGGCCATGTTGGAAGAAAAACTGAGTAGGAGGAGGAGGAGGAGGAGGAGGAGGAGGAGGAGGAGGAGGAGGAGGAGGAGGAGGAAGAGGAGGAGGAATGCAGTAAAAAGTTTAAAGCAGAAGGAAGATAGAAAAATATTGGCGAGAGAGAGAGAGAGAGAGAGAGAGAGAGAGAGAGAGAGAGAGAGAGAGAGAGAGAGAGAGAGAGAGAGAGAGAGAGAGAGAAGAACATTGTAGCTTGCAACACGACCAGTGAAAGCGGGAGGAGGAGAAGGAACACATAGGAACACATAGGAAGAACAAACAGCAACAGGCCTGCTAGCCCTTACGAGGCTGTTTGTGATAGAGACTACACTACCTAATCTAGAGTGAAGGATACAGGATAGTAAGGGTGAAGGCTTCTCCCACCACCCACGGCTGCCAGGAATGGAAGGCCAACCAAGACCAGACTGTCACTACTGTCACTACCACTACTACTACCACTACTGTCACTACCACTACTGTCACTACACTACTGTCACTACCACTACTGCTACCACTACTTCCTGGCAAGCGATGTCAGGCCACTAGCGACGTCTTCCGAATCGACATTACGAGGAGGAGGAGGAGGAGGAGGAGGAGGAGGAGACTGTGGTTAGTAGTTGACGTGACACAAGACAAAAATAAAGGCAAGAAAAGCGATAAAAATAAGAATAAGAAGAGCCAGATAAATATAAACAAGAAATTAAGGAGAATAGAAAGCTGAATCAGAGAGAGAGAGAGAGAGAGAGAGAGAGAGAGAGAGAGAGAGAGAGAGAGAGAGAGAGAGAGAGAGAGAGAGAGAGAGAGAGAGAGAGAGAGAGACCTTGTTATAGCCACCATTATCTGAAGGACATAAAGGTGATTTTAACGGGGCGGGGTTTTCTGGGGGGTGCTTTGTGGGGGGGCTTGGGGGGGGGGCAGAGTGAAATTTAGACTCCAGATGATGATATAAGCCACTAATGCATACTCACTCTAATCTCTCTCTCTCTCTCTCTCTCTCTCTCTCTCTCTCTCTCTCTCTCTCTCTCTCTCTCTCTCTCTCTCTCTCTCTCTCTCTCTCGTGTCCACCCACCATCATCTCCTACTTTCTTCTCTCCCTCTCAGTCTCTCCTCCTGGTCATTCCTCCGGGTCTTCCTCCCTCCATCTTCTCTCCATTTTGTCTTTCCTCCAACCCCTCCCTCCCCTCCATTTCCTTCTCCCTCTGGCAACCTCTCCTTTCCCCTCCATCTCCCCTCATCGCCTCCACTTTATCATAGCAACTCGTTCTCTCTCTCTCTCTCTCTCTCTCTCTCTCTCTCTCTCTCTCTCTCTCTCTCTCTCTCTCTCTCTCACCCGCGAGCATTGTAATTAGTGGTTCTGTGGTCATGGTGGTCAATATTGAATTAGGTTTTCGTGGGAGAGGCGCAGGAGGAGGAGGAGGAGGAGGAGGAGGAGGAGGAGGAGGAGGAGAGGAGAGGAAGAGGAGGAGAGGAGGAGGAGAAAATGCAGTGACTTGCCTCTATCTGGGATCCGTGATGCTGCATTTAATTTCTTATATTCTCTCATTTATCAATAGTTTTCGTTAATCTATCTTTAATCACGTGATAGGCTTTTGTTTTGACTATTTACTTTATTACCCCACCGCCATACCGTAAATTTATAGTGCTAACATTATCTATATATACATTTTGAACCCTCGTAAGTCCTGAGAATAGAAGATAATGCAGGGAAGTCACAATACATTTTCGTCTGTGTTCAAATGGAGGCTTGGCGTGGATGAGAGAAAACGTTATTGCAGCTGACGTTTTAATGGGATGCTATGGTAATATTCTGTGTGTGTGTTGCATGATGAGAGAGTCGAGGCAGCTCATTAGTATTCCAAGGGCGGCGCGTGTGTTAGATAAAGTGTTAAGTGGTTTTGTTGATGATATGTAATTGTGTTTAAGAGTTGGAGAGGAAGATAATGGATTGAAATACTTGTCTGCCTTTTATTCTTCGTGGTAATAGTAGTGGTAGCAATTGTAGTAGTAGTAGTAGTAGTAGTAGTAGTAGTAGTAGTAGTAGTGCAGAGATAGGTGGTGGCAGGACATTCTCGTGCATTACTCTCCCCAAACATTACCCTGATCACGTGGCCAGAAAGTTACATCCACATCATAACATCCATCTCCGTTTAGGATACACGTCGTAAAACAAAGTAAAAAAACAAAACAAACATAATAAAATCAAAACTCTACTCATTGATGTTTGTGATATGAAGTTAAAATAATCCTTCCAATAAATAAACACAATCGTCGTGGTGGCTCAGTATATGAAACTAATGATACCGTTTCAAACACAACGAACGGAACTGAAGCATTGAATAAACCACTTAATGTGCATGCCATGTTATTTTTTGCCTTTAACAGTAAATTACCATAAACTGCACGTCACAATCAACTCATTACTCGCTTCCTTTTGCATGTAGTGAGTATATTTTTTGACTTGAAACGCCCGCTGTACTAATTATTGTAACCTTAGCTCTTGGTTGACCTGCCCATGTGTGGATGTGTAGTAATTAAGCGTAAAAACAAGGAGAGAGAGAGAGAGAGAGAGAGAGAGAGAGAGAGAGAGAGAGAGAGAGAGAGAGAGAGAGAGAGAGAGAGAGAGAGAGAGAGAGAGAGAGAGAGAGAGTCTAGCAAGGTTGGTAGGGCTAGAGGGAAAAAGGGGAAAAGCAGGGGATAGAGGAATTGTAGAGGAAGGGGGAGGTAAGGGGGGTGAGGGGAAAGGGGTGACCTATTAAGAGAGGTTCCGGGAGGATTGGGAAACCCCCGGAAGGGAGGTGAGGGGAAGGGTAAAGGGGGGGGAGGGACGAGGAGATGAAGAGTGCCTGTATAATGAAATGATTGTGCGTGTGTGTGTGGTGTGTGTGTGGTGTGTGTGTGTGTGTGTGTGTGTGTGTGTGTGTGTGTGAATGCCAGATCGTGACATTTTTTTTCCTTGTTTCCTATCATCTCTCTCTCTCTCTCTCTCTCTCTCTCTCTCTCTCTCTCTCTCTCTCTCTCTCTCTCTCTCTCTCTCTCTCTCTCTCTCTCTCTCTCTCTCTCTCTCTCTCTCACTATCTTGACTTATACATCCGGTTCTTCATCCAAATATCCATCTTTATTTATATCATATCTAATAAGCCTTATCTACACACACACACACACACACACACACACACACACACACACACACACACACACACACACACACACACACACACACACACACACACACGGGCTTTCCTATTGTGGTGAGTGACGTTAATTCTACATAGGAGTGGCAACTGTGTCTATTCCATACGTTGTGGTGAAACTGATGCTAATTGTGGTACAGTGACAAAAAAGACAGTGCGGGGGTGAGTCCGGATTAGAGAGGGTGCGGTGTAGAGTGATTTTTTGTTTGTCCGGATTAGCGAGGGTGCGGTGATGAGTGATTTTTTGTTTGTCCGGATTAGCGAAGGTGCGGTGAAGAGTGATTTTTTGTTTGTCCGGATTAGTGATTGTTTAGATAAAAGGTAATTAGTTCATATGCGGATTAGTGAAGGTTGGGTGAGATGATTAGTATGTGTTGTGGCTTGACTAGAATTCAGTAATCTAAGTGTTACTGAATGGCCGTATTACATGGTTTCCAGTGAAGGACAAATATTATGCGGCAAAATCAGGGAAAGTTGGTTAAGAGAAGGTTAGTGTGTGTTCCAGATTTCTATTAGTAAAGAATAATAGATGGTAAAAGATAGTAAGAAAAGATGAATTAAACGTAGAATCTTTTGACTCGTGAAAAAAAAATTGATAACTAAAAATATTAAGAAATAATTATACATCATCAAGATTTATAGAATTTGATTGACTGTACGATTTATGAAAAAAATTGGAATTGTGAGTCAGGAACAGCAAACTCAAAAGCACTTCACAAATCATTAATATAAATAAAAAAATGAAAACAAATTACAGAACAATAAAATGACTGTGTTTATATATCAATTTCAAATACACGATGCTGTTGGTGGTGATGTAGAAGCTGATTATTAGGTCATTCTCCAACACGCTGATGTAAGCAAGTTGTGTCATCTGGTATCATGGAAGTGCTGAGTGTTGTGTGCTGAGTGCTGAGTGTTGTGTGCTGAGTGCTGAGTGTTATGTGATGTCCCTCAATTCTGAAACCGCAAACAGGCAGATCAGACGGTGAAATCCAGGTGCTGTCGTCCACTGTTTTCACCCATTTAACTTGATTCTGGTTGCTGTGGTTACTTCTTAGATTGAAAACTGTTAAGGAGAGTGAAACATACACGTGGAGTAACTATAGTGAAGAAGTAAAGTTAGAAAAAAAATAAAGAAGAGGAGGAAGGAAAGCAGAACAGGTTAAAAAGAAGAAAAAACTTGCTAAAACTGGAAAGGGAAACAACAAAACAAGAATAAACTGACAATACAGATAGGATAGCAAGACAATAACACCAGAACAAAAAGAAACAGAACAAACACACGTCCATTGTTAAACACAAAAATTACCAAAAAAAAAACTAAACAGAGAAGAAAACAAACAAACAAAAAAAGACAAAACACTGATAACAAAGAAAGAGGGAAAAGAGAAAAAGAAAAAGAACATTATCAACTAAACAAGAAAAGGAAATAAAAAAAAGACAAAAAACAGTGATAAGAAAAAGAGAGAAAAAAAAACACAAAAACAATACTATTATGAGCAGCAGTTACCGTCTTAGTATGGAGTCAGAGTGTTGGGAGACGGAATCAGACCCCCCTTCACTACTACCCCCAAATGTCGACCCCTTTGAATACGAGGTGCAGCAGGTGAGAGAACCCTTCCCTTACCTCAGCAACCTTCCACTGTACTACCCTTTCTCTATTCCAAGTAGTTAGTGTAGAGTAATTATATCAAACAGCCTTCGGAGGGACCCTAGGGTATGTTGTTGTTTGTGTTCCCTTGTATTCCCTTACTTCACCCTTCATCAGCTTCCTACTCACCCTTATCTTCCTTTACATCCATCACAGCCATCGTTTTTTTTAATATTGCCCTTACACCCTCCTCTTTCTTCCTCCTCTTACCTCACCTTTCACCTTTATTCCCTTCCCTATCACCCTTTACCCTTTGCAGCCTCTTCATCCATCATTACTTACCCTCACATATCAACCTTTTTTTATCATAGAACTCATATTTTCCTTCTGTACTCCCAGCTTCCTGTCATCTTCCTCATGCCAGCTTTCTTACTCTCGCCCTCATCTTCCTGTTCTTCCCTATTATTTATTTATCATGTTTATTATTATTATTATTATTTTTGATCGTTATACCAAACGTAATTTATAAACAGATCATAAGTAGTCAATATTTTCTGCATTAACCTACCTGTTTGTTTCCTTAATGATTACCAAATGTTAGTTAGTTAGTTAGTTACCTGGCCACAAGTACACACACACACACACACACACACACACACACACACACACACACACACACACACACACACCTGTAATAAAAGTTCACCTGGTGCTTGATTCATCTTTCCACCTACACCTTGATCGACTACTTTTTATTACCTTTCAAAGAATAGGCCAAAGGTATATGCAAATAACCTTACCTGTCCTCAATCAATTACCTGGATAATGAGAGGGTGTCAACGTACGTACCTGATCATCATTCAATACAATTACTACACACACAAATTTGGAAGTAAGATTCACAAGGAAATGAGAAAGTACGGAATGAACAGATTAAAAGATAGAGACCGATTAAAAAAAAGAATAAAAGAGGTGAGGTGGGATAGAAAAAAGTGGTTTGAACAGGTAGGTGGAAGAGGAAGAAGAGGAAGAAGAGGAAGAAGAGGAATAGGAGGAAAAAAGTGCATGAAGGGGATGGTGAGGCTGAGAGGGAAGTAGATCAATAATAATAGAAGCAGGAAGAGGAAGAGAGAAAGAAAGAGAGAGAGAGAGAGAGAGAGAGAGAGAGAGAGAGAGAGAGAGAGAGAGAGAGAGAGAGAGAGAGAGAGAGAGAGAGAGAGAGAGAGAGAGAGAGAGAGAGAGAGAGAGAGAGAATACACCGGAAATAGATGCAATTCACCTTATCTTTGCTGCACTGTCAATGATAACCTTTTATTGGCTATTTTCTTCTTCTCCTCCTCCTCCTCCTCCTCCTCCTCCTCCTCCTCCTCCTCCTCCTCCTCCTCCTCTTCTTCCTTCTTTTACTATTACAACCTCTATGCCTGTTATCTGTTATCTGTTATCTGTTATTCCCCACCCTTCGTCTCTCTCTCTCTCTCTCTCTCTCTCTCTCTCTCTCTCTCTCTCTCTCTCTCTCTCTCTCTCTCTCTCTCTCTCTCTCTCTCTCTCTCTCTCTCTCTCTCTCTCCGGAAATGAGTGTTGTTGCTATTATTAGTATGTAATTAATGCTTTTAGTCACGAAAAATACAAGTAAGCAAAGTACATGATTTATTTACCTGTGTGTTTTAATTAGCGTTCACCTTTGATTTATCTCTATATAGTTTCGTTTTTTTTTTTTTATAATTCACGTTTTTACTCCTCCGCATTCTAACTTCATTTTTATTTATTTGTTTATTTACTTTTTATTTTGCTTATCAGTTTTTTTTTTTCTGTGTAGACGAAAAAAATGTGTTATCTACGAGAGAAGGTGTTTTATTTATTTATTTATTTATTTATTTATTTATTTATTTATGTGTGTGTGTGTGTGTGTGTGTGTGTGTGTGTGTGTGTGTGTGTGTGTGTGTGTGTGTGTGTGTGTGTTATCTCCACAGTTGTTAATCTCCCAACGCTTCTCGTCTTCAGCTTCAAGTAATTATCTTATCAGAGCATCGTGTATGTGTGTGTGTGTGTGTGTGTGTGTGTGTGTGTGTGTGTGTGTGTGTGTGTGTGTGTGTGTGTGTGTGTGTGTGTGTGTGTGTGTGTGTGTGTGTGTGTGTGTGTGTGTGTGTGTGTGTGTGTGTATCATTCTACGCATAATGATAGCCTTCTCATGGACAATACTTCTCTCTCTCTCTCTCTCTCTCTCTCTCCTCTCTCTCTCTCTCTCTCTCCTCTCTCTCTCTCTCTCTCTCTCTCTCTCTCTCTCTCTCTCTCTCTCTCTCTCTCTCTCTCTCTCTCTCTCTCTCTCCCCCCCCTGCGTCATACAATCAGGATGTTGCTCACAGTAAAAAATTGCTTTGGATTTTTGATAGATTAAACCCTCCCTCCCTCCTTTCCTCCCTCCCTCCCTCCCTCCCTCCCTCCCT
>JAPQNM010000012.1:1850566-1885566 GCA_029783475.1 Metacarcinus magister | reverse complement strand
CACACACACACACACACACACACACACACACACGGATCAAGGTGTCAAGGTGCACAATACACAGGAACATTCATAAGGTCACATTAGACACTCATACCTACTCCTAATACGTTAGAACCCTTTTAGAACCCTTTATAAACCTCAAACTAAACCCTTTAACTTCCTTCAAGTCACATAACAACCCCTTGACCCCTTTCCTCCCCTTTGTAACACCAAAAAACCCCATAGTCATCTTTTCACTCCCTTAAACCCCTTTGTACAGTAGTCAGTCATAAACATTACCATCTTTAAACCATTTGAACGTCCCTGTCTTGCCTCGAATAATAGGATCACGAGTCTTCACTGTTAGTAGTATCCTTGGAGAGTCACTTCGAAGCTCTTAAGACTCCCGCAGGAACTCTTAGGGGAAAATATGAGTCACTAAAATATGCCTCACAACTTTCTCCCTCACAAGTCATCTGTTCTTAGTGCTCGAGAGATGAGGCGCCAGTTTCCGAAAGTATATGCATTGGGTCTTTACTAGTTGTGGTTGTGGCCTTGGTTGTAAGGAAGGAAACTGGTTGTGTGGTGGAAAATGTGGTAGGGAAAGGCAGACGTGTGTGGTGGTGTGGTGGTAGGTACTAGTAGGGGATTCGTGTGGCGGACAGACAGATAGTTGTGTGGTTGGTTGGTTGGATCTGATTTCGTTGATGATGGTTGTAAAAGTGGGTGGGGCACGTCTGAATTATGGTTGGTAAGGGAGGTGTAGGGCGCGGCGAGGCAGGGTAGGGTAGGGCAGGGCGGGATTGATAGGCGGGGCGGGGCTAAGGCGGGTGCGGGGCGGGGCTGGAATGGTTTGCAATAGAATCAATCTGTACCTGAAGCGTTCTTATTATTTTTATTATTCGTGCGTTGACCTGATTTTGTTTCATGAGTAGGTCACAAGGGTGGTGGCGAGGGGACTTCTGAGGGGACACGGCAAGGGGTGAATCTATGTTTTTAAATCTTTTGTTATACTCATGTTGCATTGTGTGTGTGTGTGGTTGTCTGTGTGTGTGTGTGTGTGTGTGTGTGTGTGTGTGTGTGTGTGTGTGTGTGTGTGTGTGTGTGTGGGTGTGTGTGTTGTTCTAGATGTACGTAATAATGTAATGTAATATATATGAAATCCGAAGTAACCTCTAAAGCTAATTTCACGTAATGTGGTAAGAGAGTGATACGTATATAAAGCATAGAAAAGGGAGAGTGAGGCCGAGGAGTGAACAAGGACGGGGTTTTAAGACGTAGGACGAAGCATGAGTGAAAATAATGAATGAGAAGCGAGGACATGAGGGTGGAGGAGTTAGTGATAGCACGGAGTGAGGCGCCGATGACGAAGTGAAGGAGTGAAGGCGAAGGCGAGGAGTGCGTGTGGTGGCGGATCAAAGCATCGGCAGTCGGTGGCGCAGCGTGGCGGGTGGCGGTTGTGTTCCCGTCGCTTAGGGCCCCTTCAGATCACCGTAGTGCCAACCTCGCCTGCCCCAGCCGCCCTCACCACCCGCGGCCCTCGCCACGACCACCCATGGGCGTCGTGGGGCACCCGGCGGGGAGCCTCACGACAGTGCGCTGTTTGTTTTTCCTGCAGCTTCTCAGGCGCTTGATGTTCAGTCGCTGAAATACCTCATTGGATTTTTGTGTGTGCGTGGGCGTGTGCGTGTGCCGGTGTGTAATGGAAGTGCCCGCTGTGCTCGGAGGGTTAGTGAGCGGCGCGTGGGAGTGATGCCCTCGTGGGTAGTGGACAGTGAGGCTGGGCGCATATACCCCAGTACAAGAATGTCACCTCACCTCCAGCGTGGGGAGTGCTGCGGTCCGGGTCACCACTTCCTCGTGCTCGTCTGACACCCGAAGCACCTCGGGGCGCCGCGGCACACCCTAGGCACATTCGCGTCACGGCTGCAGCAACGTTGATGAACTTCTGCTGTGACGTAAAGTTGTCGTGCGAGAGAGAGAGGTTTGTGTGTGGCCTTGACGACGTACTTTCTGGCTCAGCAGTGCCTTACAGCCTCCTAGTGCCTCAGTGGTTCGGTGATGATGGTGCCTCACGGAGATAGAGTCATCGTGCCTGAAGGTGTGGACAGCAGGTGTTGTTGCGTGTCCCTCGAGTGTAACTAACTAATGGTGCAACGCTGGCGCCTCTGCCGTGCCGAGCTGCGAGCCCGTGTTGGCCGAGTGACCCGCAAGGCAGCGAGCAGCGGGGAGGAGGCCGGGTCTGAGTCGATAGTGTACAGTGTCGCGGCGCCTAAGGTCTGCCGCTACCTGAAGCAAACACGCTACGGCACGAGGCTTCGTTATCAAAACCGAAAACAGGCGTTGGAGGCCCGTAAAGCAGGTAGACATCTTATACACAGCCTGCCAACCTTCACCGCAGCTCCGTGGTCGTGTGGAAGAATAGAATTGTATCGGTGTTGTTTTTTTTGTGTTGTGAGAAGAACCACAGCGCAGCAGTTGAGGTCTCGAGGGGAGGGTCACAAGGCCTGCTGGTGACCCCTCCCCGCCCCGCTCCGCCCACTCCACTGAGTTAGGGGTCCGCGTCCTGCCAAGTTCTGACCTGCACCAATCCAGTTCATTCCTCACCCTACACTGCTGAAGCATCCATCCATCACCCTGACGCACCGGGGAATTGTTATCACTGTTTCCGTTGCTTGTGGTGGTGTTATTGATATTATTTTTGCCGGAAGGAAACACTCATCTATCCAGACACTTCGCCTCTTATGCGGGGCGACTAGAATGCATTTTGACGTGGACGCTGAGTGAGGACGTCAATGCTTTAGCAGGAAGGGCGCGCCGCGAATCAGGCATGAGTGGGGAGCAGAGGGGAGTGTGGCGCCTGTGGGCCTGGGGGCGGCAGGGGCGGCGCAGGTATTCTCTGAGGGACGTGCAGTCAGAGGAGGACGTGTGTCTCTACCGTGGGGACCCGACGCCCGCCATCAAGAAGGCCTATACCTCAGAGGACCACCTGTTGACATCCTCCCACCCCCGCCCGAACGCCCGCCAGCACCTTGATGGCTCCCTGCCCACCCTACAGTGCTTCACCTGGCGCGGTGAGCAGGAGGAGGAGGAGGAGGAGGAGGAGGAAGAGGAGGAGGAGGAGGAGGAGGAGGAGGAAAAGGAGAAGGAGAAGGAGAAGGAGAAGGAGAAGGAGAAGGAGAAGAAGGAGAAGGAGAAGAAGGAGAAGGAGAAGGAGAAGGAGAAGGAGAAGGAGAAGAAGGAGAAGGAGAAGAAGGAGAAGGAGAAGGAAGAGGAGAAGAAGAAGGAAGCTGTGGTAGCGAAGGTGGAGAAGAAGGGAGAGGAGGAAAAGGAAAAGAAGGAGAAGAGAAATGAGGAAAAAATAGGTAGAGAACATGAAAAGGAAACGGAGGAAGAGAAATGGGAAAAGGAGGAAATAAAACCAAAGAAAGAGAAAAAAGAATGGAAAAAGGAGGAAGAAAAATGCGAACACAATAAAGAAGGAGGAAAATGGGAAAATATAGACGAAAATAAAATAACAAATTGGGTGGAAAATGAAACTGAGGGAAAAGCTGTCAGGGCCGAGTGTGAAAAGGGTGAGAGTGAGAATGAAAGTGACGATGACAAGGAGGGCGGGAAGCTTGGAGGCGCCGTGCAGACCATCGTGGAGAGGCTGCGGGCGTGTGGGGCGGATCACGGCCGGTCTGGCGGGGAGACCGACTGGCCCGTCATCCAAGACCATTTTTGGACCTCACAAGACCTGCGTCAGTTTTTAGTTAGTAAGGCTCAGCAGGAGCTTGGGGGGCCTTATAGTGACAGTAATGACGCCATTGAGATGAAACCTATTATTAGCAATAAATGTCCCGTTTTCGCCAGCGTGGGTCAAGTGCCCACCCCGCCCATCCCCATGTCCCCAGGTAGCCGCCCTCGGTGGCGGCCCCTGGGGCGGGGCAGGGCGGCGGCCCTCATGCGGCACTGGCGGCACCCCCGCGCCTCGGTGCAGCTGGAGCACATGGTACGTCGGGATATGTCGCCGCCGCCGCCCCGCCATAGGCTGTGGTCGCTGCCTTCCATCATCATCACCACCACCGAGAACAACACTAAGCAACCTTCACCTCCCGAAAACAGCGTCAGCCTCAGCGACAGTATGAATTACCTCACCGTGCCAAGCGGGCCGCCACGCCCGCGCCGTAATGACGACACTCAGAGTGAGCCTTGCCGCGGCATCAGCAGGGAATCCGCTTCCTCAGACGACACCCTCAGCGGCGACTCCAGGATGGGCTCCATCATGGAGCTGTGGAGGGAACAGTGGAAGGAAGACGACTCTACTCGTGCCATGGGCTCTCCGCCCCCGGACACACGCCCCCAGGCAGACAGAGAATACCTCCAGTATGAAGAGTCCTTTGTAAGTGTGGCGACCTGGCACCGAGCCTGCATGACCCCCACCACCCCGTCCTTCAGTGGTGTGGTGTGCCGCCCGTTAAATCCCCAACACATCCCGCACCACCCTTACGCCCCTCCCCCCCTCCCCTTCCCCCCTTCCCCCCTGACACTCACACGCTGTCTTCACTTGAGGGTAAAACAACAATCCAGAATAATTGACTTTCACTGCTACCAACAAAGGTCAAGGGGAGGAGGGGCGTTAAGGGGGATGCAGGGAGGTGTAGGGGAAGGGATGGTGTTAATTACTTTCCACCTATACTCACCTGTGTGTCCCTCCCCCCACCCCACCCCCACCCCCCTCACCCCCCTACACACAGCACGGGGCATGACGTCACTTTTGGTCATGTTCCAAACACACACACAATGTAGGTGAGTTTGTGTTGTGCCTTCGCTGCCTCCACGAACACAAACAAACACAAACACAAACCACCAAGTTTGTGTGCAACATGTTCTTGTCCAGTTCAGACTAATTCAATGTTTTTCTATTTTATGTTTCTGCTGCAACATTCGACCTTTACACTAAGTAGTTAGCTCTCTCTCTCTCTCTCTCTCTCTCTCTCTCTCTCTCTCTCTCTCTCTCTCTCTCTCTCTCTCTCTCTCTCTCTCTCTCTCTCTCTCTCTCTCTCTCTCTCTCTCTCTTGTTTATATCCTTTACAATTTACATTTTTAAATATTTATGAAATACAAAATATCATCCTGTACACATTTTTTTTCTCTTTTTGTATGCATTTATTACTCCTCTTTCTCTCTTGCCTCACCGCTTTATTGTCTTTTTTTCCCTTTACTTCCCCGACAGACTTTTTTTTATTTATTTTTCCCATAATATATTTTTTACGCGTCTTGCCTCACTTTACTCTTATTTCTTTAAGTTATTGTTATTGGCTTATCAATTTTTTATATCACCTTTTTGTTTCCTTTTGTATTTTTCATCTTTATTTTCCTTTGTTTGATCATATTCTTCCTATTTTACTTTTTTTTTCTTAATTTATTTTATATATTTATTCGTTGACTTACCGATGACATCACTTCAATTAATTATTCATTCTTTATTATTATTATTATTATTGCGCACGCCAATCGTCTTCTTTTTTCCTGTTTCCTGTTTACTTTTTTTCTTCTTCATCTTAACACTTCCTTTTGCTTCTCCTCGATTTGTCATTCATCTTTGTTTCTTGCGCTTATCGACTCTCATTTGTTTCTGTCCGATTTGTTTATGACATTCATACATACCTACATGTATTTTTACCCTCTAATCGATTTATTAATTATCTTTAAATATTCCACACATGCACCATTACCCTCCCCCCCCCTTCCCTCTCTCTCTCTCTCTCTCTCTCTCTCTCTCTCTCTCTCTCTCTCTCTCTCTCTCTCTCTCTCTCTCTCTCTCTCTCTCTCTCTCGAATTTTATACATTATCTCCACCCGTTGCTAATCGTTCGTCCTTTGTTTCTCCTCACAGATGTATGGCCGCTACTCTGCGAATTTAGCAGAGTACGCGAGGCAAGAGGCTAAGAGACTAAGGGAGGATGACCACCACAAGGACGAGGTGCTATTCTCGAAGGAGTTACAACCTTACAGAGGACGGGTGGCGAGGGCTTGTATATCCTTTATCAGGTACGTGTGTGTGTGTGTGTGTGTGTGTGTGTGTGTGTGTGTGTGTGTGTGTGTGTGTGTGTACCTATGTGGGTCAAGACAGATACAGGGTTAAGAGTATATGATTTTGTCCTGAAAACGCGGATAATAAAATAAATGTTGGTTGGTTAATGTGTGAAAATGTTGAATTCAAAGGGTTTTTTTTTCTCGTTATCATAGTTATCAGTAGTTTTATAGTATAAGTATTAGTTTATGTAAGCGTAATAGTTGCATTGATAGTGGTGATGTTGAGAGTGGTGATAATAGTAGTAGTAGTAGTAGTAGTAGTAGTAGTGGTAGTAGTGGTAGTAGTGGTGGTGGTGGTGGTGGGGAGATTATCGAACAGAGTAAAAGGAGAGAATTGAGTCATGAAGATGAATGGGAATGTCATTATGTCATGGGTATTGATGGTATCGGTGGTGGTGGTGGTGGTGGTGGTGGTGGTGGTGGTGACACATTCCACCACCACCACCACCACCTTCACTAGGACCACCACCACCACCACATTGATCCCCTGCCCGCTGCCGCAGACCCGACCTCCTCCTCCTTCTCCTCCTCCTCCTCCTCCTCCTCCTCCTCCTCCACCACTTCTTGCTCCTCCTTTCCTCTTGGCACTCTTCATTCGCCAACCTCAGCATCTTCAAAAGGTAATGAAATGCATACCAAAATTTGCAAAGTGTGACCTAGAAATTGAAAGAAAACGGGAGACTGGAAACAAAAAAGTGGTTGGAGGTGAAGAGATTTAAGTAATTTGTGGTGGTGGTGGTGGAAGAGGGTCGTAGTGAGGCGAAGGCAATGAGGGGATGAAAGTTGTGTGGTAAGGAGGGAGGCGTGTGGTTGGGGGGGGAGGAGAGAAGAAGGACTGCGGTGAGGAAGGGAGAGTGCATAGGTAAGATGATTAGTAGGAGGTGAGGGGGAGATAGGTGAGGTGATGAGGGAGGTAAAGTGAGGAGAAGTGAGGGAGGAGGGGGAGGGAGAGGAGGGGTCGTTTTGGGTCAGTCAGTGCAGTGGTGTCCTCAGATTCACCCCTCCACCACCTCTACCACCACCACCACCACCACAGTTGATCAATATATTCCAGTAAATAATGACAGCCTGCATCCCCCTTTCTCCTCTTCCTCCTCCTCCTCCTCCTCCTCCTTCTCCTCCTCCTTCTCTTCTTCATCTAATGTTAATACTTTAGTTTTTTTTTCTTTCTATTTTCATTGTTTTCCCTTCGTTTTGCTCTTTCTCTGTGTCAAGTTTCAGGATTTTGCAGTTGATTTCCACCAGTGAATTTTTACCCTCTATTATTTATATATTTATTTTTGTTCTCTCTCTCTCTCTCTCTCTCTCTCTCTCTCTCTCTCTCTCTCTCTCTCTCTCTCTCTCTCTCTCTCTCTCTCTCTCTCTCTCTCTCTCTCTTCCTCTCTCTCTCTCTCTCTCTCTCTGACTTAGTATCACGTCAATTGATTTATGTAAAGTTGCTTGTAAATGCATTGGTTTCCCCTTATATGCAACAGAAAACAAGTAAAAGAAAAAAGAAAATCGTTCGAATGCATTTAACCGTCTTGACTTCCTTCACATTTTTCATCCCCGAAATAAACATTCAATTAAGCGTTGAAACTCAAACTGCATATTCGTGTGTATGTATGCGTGTGTGTATGTATGAATGCACTCGCGATTATGCAACTACAACATGAAAACAAAAACAAAAATCAAGGCAGAAAGTTAGTTATTCGCCGCTGGTCGATGCAAGGACGGCCGCTCAAGGTCACGGCGCATATAACGAAAAGCAGAGGGAATAGACTGAATAAAAGGTTTTCCTGTGTACAAGCGTTCGGGGGGGAAACAGTGCGGGGCGGAGCGGGGCGGCGCGTTGTGGGGGCGTGTGAGTGTGGAATGTAATAAACAGTTCCGGTAATGTACAATGTGTGCGTGTGTGTGTGTATGTGTGTATGTGTGTTACGTATCTGTATTATCCAGCGTGGTGTGTTATGTTGGTATTGGTGTAATTTGTTGAATACGTCTCCGTCAGTTATGTAATCAAGGGATAAAACAGTGGCGTCTTGCATGACTGGGGTAAAGAACTGACCTCTTCCATGTTTGACCTGTGCGAGAGGTGCTGGAGAACCTGTCTTATATGTAGTCTTTAATCGATTCCTGTCTTGACGGTCACTGTGTGGAAAGGTGACTTGGCCGATAGTTGTGGGATAATTAGCTATTTAAGGCAGTGGTGGCCGTAGTTGGAACTCGAGACAGCTTTGGTCTAGGGTGAGGCGAGGCAAAGATCAAAGTCACCAAACACACCACCACCTGCCGCCTTTCACACACACCTCAGACTCCAATGTGGCGGCATCATCGACTTAATGTTCACCTGACGAAGCCACTACACCTGCTGCCTGCATCTCCGGGCACAGGTAGTGGAATGAATGCATGAGGTGAGGTGGTGCGTGAGGAGACAGAATCCCATCCTCCTCCCCGTCCACCACCTCTCCCTGAGCCTAATTGGGTCACGAGGCGGCGTAGGGAGTGATGCGTAGAGGTCAAGGTCTTATGGTGACCTGTCCTGGTGCTTGGCTGATAGAAGGGAGGCTACACGGATTGGGAATGTGAGATCCTTCAGTATATTCGAGCTGAGAGGAAGACTGCTGCGAGTGGAGTCCAATTTTTAGCTTTTTGTAACGTTGATAATGTTTAGCTTTAAGTTAGTGAAAGTTTAGTAATTGGTATAAATAAACAGAACTATATCTGAATCATACTTGATAACCTTGTGTGAGTTATTGTCAATTTGTATGTAAGAACATGATGATGCGTGGATGTGACATGTTGGCAGTGAATGAGATGATGCGCAGATGTTTGTTCAGCTTTCTTCAAGTGGTAATAATAATTGTCCTTTGCTGCTGCAGACCATTATGGGACCATACGTTTGCGAGACTGGGCGAGGACTGGGTCTTTCTCTTCATACTGGGAACACTCATGGCCACGATATCATTCCTCATAGATAACATCGTTCTCATCTGCTTCGGAGGTAAGTCATCAGTGGAATAGTTTTAACAGGCATTCAGAAGGGTATTTTGAAATGTATTATTTTATCGATAACCATGTATACTATTCATACAGAGCCTTGGTGTTCGTTATATCACTGTGCAGCAAGTACCTCATTGCACTCCTACCTTCCTCCCTTCCACAGGACGCATGTACCTTCAAGAATATTTAGGACAATTCCACTGGGGGTTACAACTCTTCTCGTGGGTCGTCATACCTACTTTACTAGTGATATTCTCAGCGGCTTTCTGTCAATGGATAGCACCTTCTGCGGCGGGGTCTGGCATCCCGGAGATGAAGACCATCCTTCGTGGTGTGGTGCTCAAGGAATACCTCACCTGGAAGACTCTCGTGGCCAAGGTGGGTGGCAGATAACACTATAGCGGCAGGATAACAGATTGTTCATGTTACAAAACTTTGATATAATGTTTTTAGTCGCAAACTTACAGAAACTTAAAGAAAATAATTGTCACTCGTCAGATGGTGAGTCTTGCAGCGGCGTTAGGGTCCGGGCTGCCGCTGGGTAAGGAAGGGCCTGTCATGCACATGGCTAGTATTGTGGCCACTATGCTTACAAAGACGTTACGCTACATCAAAGGCACCATCGAAAATGATGCACGCTCCACCGACCTGCTAGCTGCTGCTTGTACCATGGGCGTGGCTGTCTCCTACGCCGCCCCCATCGGAGGTGAGATACCGGATACTTTTTGTAGCCTTTGTCTAGCATCCATTTGACGTAAAAAATCAATAATGATAAATAACATGGTCTCTGCCTTGTAAGTACATTTTCTATTACTTCTCAGGCAGCAGTGAATTTAATGTGTTTTTCCTTTCAGCATCAATACTGTCATTCCCTTTGTCATCTGAACATTTTCTCCACAGGTGTTTTGTTCAGTATTGAGGTCACCACGGTGTATTTTGCTGTCCGGAACTACTGGCGAGGCTTCTTCGCCGCTGTGGTGGGAGCAATGTTCTACCGCCTCATGTCTGTGTGGTTCATGGGAGCTCGTAAGTAGTGGCAGTGGTGACTTTTGTGTGTTGTTGTGGTGAGACTATGACTGTTACTCTCCCTTGACACTCCCCCCTTGCATGGACGCCTAGTTTGTTGACAAGGTTATACCCGCGCCGAGGCTGTGGGTGATGGTCACGCCCCAACCTGTCCCTTGCAGTGGCGTAGCCAAGCACACAAGGGGCACCGACCCCTATGTGGATCCTCTATCCCATATTAAAACTTCCACTTATGAATATTTGCTTTAAAGACCTCTCAATAATTGCCATTTTGCTACCTTTAATACTGTTGTTGCTTGTTATGTGGTGTAGCAGTTCATACAACCCTCCTCCCCCTACCCTTGGGTGCACTAATTGGTAAAATCTTGACTTCGCCACTGTTGCCTTGTTAGATGTAGATGGTGGTTAGTGATTTTTTTGTATGATAATGTTGCTCTTTGTCCCTTATGAAGTTCAAATTTAATTAATCTGTCATGTTTATTTGATGTCCTATTGTCCCTTTCCCAGACAGCACTGTTTTAGATAGGTGTCCTAGACATTACCATTCTGCATGCTATTGTAAACCCATTACTGTTTGAATCTGTGTGTTCAGCCTGACTTACAACCCTCCCCTCCAACCCTGTGATCACTTTGCATATATACATGTATTAGTTTTTTTTTCTTTAGTTCAGTAAGGAGTATTTTTGTTTTTTATTAATTGTTGTTATATCCATTTCCTGCTGTGGTTTCTACCCGGCACTGATGAGATGTAACACTAGTGATGTTTTTTGCTAAATGACTGGGAACTACAGGAAAATCAAAATCATATTACAACATTTTACCATTCAATTAACTTTCAAAGAGAATCAAAAAGTCACATTCTATAGTATTGGATGCTAAGTATACATACACCATGATTATCCTGTAGTTACAAGTAATACTGTAGCTCCTGTTAACCTGTAGTCCTGTACTGTGACTGTGCACCTCACAGAGACCATCTACCCGTTGTATAAAGTGGAGCTTAACTACGCCTACCCGTATGATGTGATTGAGCTGCTGCCCTTCCTCTGTATCGGGTATGTATGAGGGGCTCGGGGTGGTGGGGATACAGGAATACATGTACGTAGTTACAGTCAAACCGAAGAATGGAAATCAATATCACTTTGATGGGTTTTGCCTCTAATAAGACTCCTATTCATTGTAACTCCCTTGCAACCTGTTATTGTAATGATTGAGTGTTCTGTTATGTCTTCATTGATACACAAAATGAAAGGAAAGGAATATTGAGGAATTGGGGTTGAATTATATATGTACTTGTAGATCTTACTGAAATAAGACCAGCTCAATTTGGCTTTATTTTAGTACTTTTCCATGCTTCAAGGGGATGAGAAGGAGTAGTTTGTCTCTGGAAGTAATACATTGACTGTACTTTACTTTCAAGTGTTTTAATCCATGTTAATGACACTCTTTAGTTTGGTTTAGTAGCATGCATGTAGTTTGTGTTCTAAGCTGTGTTATGTGTTCTTCAAGCTATATACTGTGAGTACTGGTGTGTGGTGGTGAGTGTTGGGCTGTGGGTGGCATTGATGGGATGGTGAAGGGCCAGATGGTATGTGATGGGGTCTTGTATTGATGGGGTCATTTGTTAGAGCTAAAAGAGAATCAAGACTGATGCGGTAATGGGTGGCAGTGTGTGAAGGGGACTGGTGGTGTGGATAACTATACCTGTGTGGTGATGACTTGGTGTTAATGGAATGTTTACCTTCCTGGCAGAATCTTGTGTGGGTTTGCTGGGTCACTGTTCGTCTACCTCCATCGCCGCTATGTGATGTTCATGAGACACAACAAGACACTCAAAACATTCCTGCAGAAGAAGTAAGTGAAAAGTCTACTATTCCCTTCATTGAGGAGGGGGTCGGGTGGCTCTATGGTGCAGTGCTCGGCTTGTTATTAAGTACTGTAAATTCTCTTCCATGATGACCTTCCTTAACTCATCCTCCTGTCCTTCACCAGGCGTCTGCTGTACCCGACCTTTGTCACTATTGCCATCTCCATCATGACCTTCCCGCTGTGCCTTGGACAGTTCATGGCTGCCACTTTGCCCTCCAGCAAGCAGGTAAGCAGAGAGTCTGGGAAAGGTTTGCTTTAATTCTCTTAACCTTTTGATAGATTCTTCAGGAAATTTTAAAAAGTCTTCAACAAGCATAAAAGATAAACTGAATTATGCAGTCATCCTTTAAGAAATGTGTCTGGTAAATGGACATAGGAAATCAGCCATTATTCTTATTTATATGATTATTTCTTGATTGGGCAGATTCTTCAGCTGTTCAGTAATGTGACATGGACAGTGACTTCAGCTGATGGTGTCATGACCTCAGACCAGGAGGAAATTCTCAAGCACTGGCTACCCAATCTTGATGGAAGCTTTCACCTCAGCCTCTTTGTCTTCCAACTGGTGTCGGTGAGTGATGAGTGACACGTTATTATTTGTTATTATTTCATACTATACTGAGAACATTGATGGAGTAATGGAGACAACCATGTGTTAGTTGTTGGTCAGGAAGGTGAAAGTGTCGTCTCGTCCCCGCAGGTGTTCCAGATAGCAATTGCCTCCACGCTGCCAGTGCCTTCGGGTATACTTATTCCACTGTTCAAGGTCGGGGCAGCATTTGGCCGACAGATTGGAGAGCTCATGGCATCCCTCTACCCACTTGGCATTGTTGCAGGATACCCTATCGTACCTGGTGAGCATTGAATTGATTATTGTACGACTTATTGGACTTGAACCTACAAAAATTATATGCATATTTAGACATTTGCATTCCTTAGTGAGACGTGTACCTTGCCACTCACCTCCTCTCTCCTCCCTGACCTGCAGGAGCCTATGCCATGGTGGGAGCTGCTTCCTTCTGTGCCGCCATCACGCACACCATCTCCATCTCTGTCATTGTGTTTGAGCTGACGGGACAGATCACATACGTCATACCCATCATGGTAAGAACATTTGCAGCCCTTCACATTTTACTCCTTGACGGGAATTTTCTCTCTTGGGTTCCTCGGCAATATCATGTTAATTACAAATAAATACATATTTGACGTATGCATTGTCTTTTATGTATTACTTTGTTACATTTGAGAAATTCTTTTTATTTTCTCCTTTTAAATATGTAACCAGATTCCTGCAGAATTTGCAGTTTTTCGTCTTTGAAGATTTCTAAAATACAATATGAGGCCTTTTTTTCTACTTGCATGTGACAAGACAACTAATTAGATTATATGATGAGTTAACGGTTGTCAGGGCCGAGGTGACTACCAATTAATATTATCTTTTTATAGAGTTGTGGGGAAGAAAAATCATGGAGTATGATACCCCGAATATATTTACACACACACAAATAGCAAACAATAGGCTAGAAGCCAAAATAAATCACCAACAATGAACTACTCGTAAACAATTACCAGAGCAGGGGTATGACACCCAAATAACTCCCTGTACAGCTGTTTTGAGGGTGAGATGCGTGACAGCAACACTCGGCAACGTAGATTGCTCCTCAGACAGCAGGGAGGGTCGAATGGTGTAGGTACAGTTGAAGGGCACACTGGAAGGGAGCCCAAGTCTCCAGAAATGCCTTCGGAATGTTGAGAACCAGCAGCAGGTGGTGAGGTGTTGTCAGGTGTGAGAGTTGAGGCGTTCTGTCCTTCTCCAAGCCGGTGGCGTGGAGCTTGGCTCGGTTAGACTACCCCCCTACCCCTGGACAAGGGGGTGGGGTAGTGGCGGGGAAGTCGGTGAACAAGTGCCAGCAGACGAGAGTGGTAGTTCAACTACTAATTAGGGGAAGACGAGGCAGGTGCAGTTCCTCACAACGGTTTTCAATTTTCTGATGTCAATGAGTAAACTTCTTGAGTATTATTTCAAATATTTCTCTATGTCGTTTCCCTAGATTGGTGTGCTCATATCCAACTGCATCTCTTCACTGCTGCAACCATCCATCTATGACAGCATGATCCGCATCAAGAAGCTGCCATATTTACCTGACATCGTTGCCACCACTTCAAGTGAGTCTCAGAGCTTGACCAAAGTTTCTTTACTGATATGAAAGGTTAAGTAAAGGCTAATTGTCAAAAGGTGAAGGATATTTTTAAAGATATATGACTGCTCTGAACCTTATACTGATGTTGCATCAGGAATTTGAATTTGTAAGTTTCTTAATTCTTATTTAACTGATTGTAAGCTGCATCCTCACCCTCCCCCTACTTGATGTTCCTCAGCTGACGTATACAACATCTATGTGGAGGACATCATGGTGCGAGATGTCAGATACATCTGGTACGGCATCACCTACAATGAGCTCAAGAGAGTCCTGAAAGAGAACCGCAAACTGAAGTATCTCCCACTGGTGGACAAGCCAGGTGAGTGGCTCATTGGGGCTTAAAATTGAGATTTTTGTGCACATAAAATATCTTACAATTGTCATAGTGTCTGATTTTGCATAGATAATATTTCAATATGCCCTTTGGTGGTGGTGGGGCTGCAAGAATACTACCACTCTCCTGTGGGTTGTATAAGGTGACCAAAAGGGATACAGCGAGGGGTCTTGGAAAATCTCCCTCTGTATTCTCTTCTATGAAAAGACAGGACACAGAGAAGGGGAGAATGTAATGTTTTGCTGAACCCTAAATGCCTTGGCTACCCACCTTCAAGGAGAATATCTGTTGTTTCTATAGATTCTTGGTTCTAGTTCTTAGTTCACTGTGTGTGATTTAACTGCCTTTTCAGAATCCATGATCCTCCTCGGCTCCATCCAACGTATTGAATTGGTGCGGATTCTGGTGGAACAGATTTCTTCTGATAAGCGGAGGAAGGAGGCGACACGACTACACTTAGAGGCTCTCAGGTAGGCATTAGTGCTGATGATAAGGACAGGAAGCAAGGAGACACCTATGAGTAAAGTGTTGGGTTAATTTTTTAAGGTTGAGAAATTCATCTCTCAATGGCATATATTAAAATACATTTGTGTGTTCTTGGTTTCTTGTTGTATTACTAATATTAAATCTGATTCTTGGGTGTTTCTTGCACATTTTAGTACATCATTGTAGTGTTGAAAAGGTGTCGTATAGAAATGACAAAATTTAAAGTAATATATATTCCTTTGCTTAAGATTTTCTTCCTCCACTTCCATCCATGTGGCTGTAGATTGAGGTGGGAGGAGGAGGATGCAGCTGGAGGACCCAAGCAGAGTCGCATTCGTTACGAGGACGAGATCAATGACGACGATGATGATGATGATCAATCCCCGACACCAAGCCTCATCCACCGATTCTCACGCTCTCTTAGCCGCTCCTTCTCTCGCTCAAGGTTTGTGGATATGTCTTGTGGAGGTTACAGTACTTTTGTCCAATGCATTGATTTTACATATATCATTCCTTTTGTCTTGTGTCAACTTTATTTGTTTTATTTGAGGAAGGGTTAAAAAGTTGTCATCACATTAAGGATATTGTGTCCCCTCACAGGTCAAGGTCGAGGTCAGCATCCAGGAGTCGGCAGAGCACTCCATCCAGGTGAGTGGGTCCCCAGGTGTGGTAATAACAGGCAGGATACAACTCAGGAAAACCAATTCTTAAGTCCACCAGGAAGTAGATGGAGACAGTCACTAAGTAGAAACAGTTGGAACAATACACATCCTGTAGAACATAGTTTGCATGATGTATAGACTTGACATATCACATGGCAGTACCTTTTAGATAGGCACAATTACTTTTAGTTCTATACATAAGCAGCAAAGGACTGTGCTATGTATCCTAGCATCTATAATGAGATGTATATTGTGGAAGTCTGCCAAGGTAGGGACTCAACCAGCAAGTGTTCTCACCACTACATCATCAGGTGTATATATGGAAACGATTTTAATTTTATCAATAAAAGATCCACTGAGTTGTGGGAATGTGAGTTTAAGATGAAGTTGTGTGCGGATGTTAGTTATTTTTATGATCATTTTGTTTTTGCCTATGTTGAATTTATTTTTTGTGTGCCAATCATCAGAATAATTTAAGTAGATTTAATTTGCTGAAAATTAAATTTGACTTATTGCATACCAGGAAGCTCTGACCACCAAAATTCATCCTCACTTGCTTTGCCTTTTAAGTTGCCTCAGCTGAACAGACCAAGAAGATGAGAGACACACTAGTCAAGTAGAACATTGTCACTTGTTCAGTTCTCAGTAGACAGTCATATGTGTACATAGATAGTAAAACTGCTTTACAACTACAGGTATTTTATTGCCTGAGCACTTAAGTTATATAATTTACTTTGAACACGAGAGAACTACTTTTGATTTTCATGTCTCTGGCCTTTGTTTTAGAAGGCAGGAATGATATGCAGTTTTTAAGCTATTGTTTCAACCTTTATTATTTTATCCTTTATTTTTCTTTGCCTCGGCAGTGACAGCGAAGACTCATCCACCTCCCCCCCCGGCTCCCCCACCTCCACACGATCTAAGTAATTACATTTGTCTGTCATTTGCTCCCGAGATTAACTTTTCTATCTAATTTTCTCCTCACAGGATTGACTTTTTCTGTGTGGGTGTGGTGCATGCCCTAAGCTCCTTCCCTGTGCCTGCCTGTCTCTCTTTGCATCCCCTTGTGGTTCATTTGTTTATCTTTGTGTTAGGTTACTCGTTCTCTCTCCTCTGGTGTTGGTTACTAAGACTGTCCATTCGTGTCTAACTTTTGTGCTTAAAAAAAATAGATATCCACTCCCAATCTTCACTTTTTATTAGACTTCATAATTCTTCACTTGAGTTCCACGTTTATATTGAATTATTACTGTGTTTCTTTTTCTACTTTTGTTCTGCTTTTCATGTTTAGTTGATCTTCATAACTGTATAGGACTCCATACCTCTTCACATAACTGTTATTACTAATCTTATCTATTGCCTCTTGCCTGCCATTGTTGAAAGTTGGATGACTAACCCTGTATGATATTATTTAAACCTATTTCTTATATACTTTAGTTGCTCACTTGTTTTCAGTTTTAATTGCACTTCAATTAATGACTTGCTACAGTGTCTATTAACTGACATTGATTTGCTTAACATCAATGTTTTCTTTGCATAAAGACTCACAATATGAATTTAAGCCTAATAAGACAACATACTTAAATGCATTTTAAAAATCACCATTAATTCCTTTCTTTACCATAATTTTGCAACATCTCGGTTTGGTATACCTTAATGACGGGTGTGAATGTTATAATGATGTGTTGCAGGCAGGACTCAGATACTGCAACACCGCCCGGCTCACCTGCACACCCACACCTCAAAGACGTCTTCCCCTCCAAGTCCCCGATCACACGCAAAAACTCACGGTTCTCCATCAGTAAGGTGAGGACACGTCAGTTTGTCTGTTTTTTTTTATTTTCCTTTCAACTAGAGGTGTTGAAGTCCCCTAGAATTTCTGTGCTTCAAATTTTCTTTAATTTATAGAGATGTATAGTAAAAGGAGATGTTTTAGGAGGAAAAGATAGTTTCAGAATATTTAGATGATTTTTACATTATTCCACTGTAATTATATTTCTTCCTTTGCAGGTGGAGGGTGGCGCAACCCAAGGGAGCTCTGAGAGTGAGGCGGAAGGCCGGTCCAGTGATGATAGTCAGAAGAAGAGTGGCCGGACCTGGAAGACACCAATGTCATCAAAGTCAAAGTCAAAGGCAAAGGCAAAAACCACCAAATCCAAGGACAAGGGCAAGGACAAGGACAAGGACAAGGATAAGGACAAGACCAAAGAGGGTCTTCCAAAGGATCTCATCAGAGAACTGGTCCGGCGGTCTGTCAAGCGATCCAACTCTCTGGACTCCTTGACGTTGCAGGTAGGTGATGGAAGGAGTGTGGGAGATATTGTGCAAAGAGAGTTACACTTCATGTGAAAAGTTATCTTGCCTTATGGTTAAGCGTTAGTGCAGTAACTTTTGACGCACACAGTAGATACATTGCCATCATTATTCTAACAAGCTACTTCTCGATCCTCAACATACTTAAGCTCATTTAACCATTCTTATTAAAATTACCTTTCCTCAGGATACTCCGGATAGCAAAAAGATCTCAGAACTCATGTCTCCCAAGAAGGGCATCCTAAAACGCCGCAACTCCTTCAGCCTTGGGTCCAACTCCACTCCCACTGATGTGCCTCCAGACACCCACTACCAGACCATCACCATAGCCGACACAAGGTGCTGCTCTCATCTTAGGCTCAATTTATGACATTGCTTGAAGTAACCTAGCTTCATTTTATCTTATTAACAATTTTTCACTCTTACATCATAATTCAACTAATCACATATATTGTATGTGTTTGTTTACAAACAAGTCTTTAACGTCTCCTCATTTCAGAGGAAAATCTTAAACTTTTTATACATTTTTGTGTGTTAATTCTAGCTTTAAAAAAGAGCAAATTACATATTCATGTTCACCTGCTGCTTGTGCTCCACTCATCCACTGTCTGCCTCTGCATTGAGATTAGCACCGCTATTAGCCACAACCATATGCAGTTATTGCCACAACATTTTAATGTTTGATCTCTGCTCTTACAATGTCATGGAGGCATGTTACGCATAAAACCTCCAAACTTCATACAATAACAAATAGTATCACATACCTACAAACAGGAAATACAACTGATATAGCTGTATGACCATTAACTCGAAATGACAATTATGTATTTTTAGTTACAACATACCTTCAGTCAAAGCTGAATTACACTTCTATGAGGTCATTAAAAAGAAATAACATAATGTAATGGTACAAAATAACTCATCATTCATATCACTAGTGAGTTTTGTGAAATGATCTTAAATCTTCTATAACTTAACCTAGTTTACTGATGATTAATTTGACATTACAGTCAGATATTTACAAATTATAGCCACTGCAAATATTCATTTGAAATTTAAACCACAAAAAGGCACTGAACTTAACATTTGGGTGAGTATATACGTTCCACAATCCTAAACACAGTACAATTTAACTCCTCAAATTTGATGTAACTTAGCTTAACTTTGTTGTAGAATTATAATTAAAGTACCATGATACTACAGTACAATATCCTGGCATTCGATCATTTGGGTAAAGCATGTCACTACATTATTGCTGTGCCTTTCACCTCTTGACATTCTTTTGTGGGACTTTCTTCGTGCATGTATTGCAATTTATCTAATGTATGTCTGTCCCATTCATGCTAACAAAGAGACGATACATCAGAGCTCACTAGAAGGACGAGTTGTGATGTTAGGTAAGGTGGTATTGGTAGTTTTAGATGATTACATGGAAATGACTACATGAATATTTGTGTTGTCATCATAGGGTAGACAATTTATAGTTTTAAGTAACTTAACTTTAATGTACACTGCTTCAATTTTAACACCAAAACCCTTCTATTTCTATTCATTCATTTCAAACCAAACGTAGGCAGTTAACAGTGCTTCAAGAATGAACGTTTAGGAAATAACCAAACATCAAATAGTAGAATAGACAGTAACATCACACATTACTATAAATTTTTGGAGGCTGGAGAGAGAGAGAGAGAGAGAGAGAGAGAGAGAGAGAGAGAGGAGAGAGAGAGAGAGAGAGAGAGAGAGAGAGAGAGAGAGAGAGAGTTGATTGATTAATTGATTGATTGATTGATTGATTGATTGATGATAACCCATCTTAACCCTTCCCTACATCCACCAGACTCCGCTCAGCATTCGAGAAGATGCGACGAATGAGGATGGAGACAGCAAGTTCAATGGAGATGAAGCTTTCACAAATCTCTCTCTTCAAGTCCAAGAAGAAGGACCCACCAGTTGTAGGTTTCTTATACCTCTTTGGTCTCTTAAGATTCTATTACTTACTTGTTTTACTTTTAAGATGATTTTTTTCTCTTGATTATATTCTTTGGCATAACACCTTTTATTGTATCGTGTTGTGTTACATGACTTAATTTTGAGAGTGAGAGTAGTAGAGTGAGACGTGCAAGGATGAGCTCAATGGACAGAAGCAAGTGAGAGTTCTGCCACGGCTATCCCCTTGAGGGAGTTAACGAGGAATAATTGTCAGAATAAACATAAAGATAAGTATAAATTGAATGCTATTTAAGCACAATTGTAAGTTTAATTATCTTTATTCTCAGAAAAAAACACAACTCGACATGACAGATGAGGAAAGGAGCATTTGGGAGAAGATGGAGTTGTCCAAAGAGGTGAGGCAACAATGATCAAAAAGATGATCATCAGTTTGTATTTATTGTATTCTATTGGACTAGATTGAAACTTTTAATGTTTTATAACTATCAGAATAGAATTAATGATTCACAGTTCTAAAACTTATAATGAAACCACTCCTATAACAGTGAAAAAAGGTAACAAAAAAATTAATATGATTAAAATACATCCTCTGAAAAATTTTATAAATTTCTGGATGACAGGCAAATAACACCATTTTTTCCTTTCTCAGGTTGAATTCACGAAGATCCATATTGACCCAGCTCCCTTCCAGTTGGTGGAGAGAACCTCACTCCTGCGTGTCCACTCTATGTTCTCCATGCTTGGGATCAACCACGCTTATGTTACAGCCATTGGCCGCCTCATTGGGGTGTTGGCACTCAAGGAGGTGAGGGCTAGAGGCTGCAGATGCAATGGAGTGGCAATTTTTACCTCTAGATGAAAGGACCATAACCTTACTTTATAAATTATTCGCTTTAATTCCTTCTTGTACATACACTATCGTGTTATGGTAATTTTTACAAAGATTTACTTAGTTTAGAGTTCATTGAGTGGTATGAAAGCACATTGTAGTAGCAATGAGCATGATAGATATTACTTCTCTACATTTCTTCTTCTGATAAGATGGTATACTGCAGTTTCATTCCCTTCTTCTGTTTAATGAGACGTTTTCTTGCAGGTACGAATGGCTATTGATGGGCAGTATGTGGGCCAAGGGCAGTCCACTACCCCTCAGGTAAGCTCCCCTAATACTCCCACCTCTCCCATACGCTCTCCCCTGGGCCCCAGCACTTCCCCACAGAGACTCACCTCTCTCGCCCCCCTGCAGTTCTCTGACCCTGAAGCCGGTACAGTATCTCACAGAGGCTCTAGAACCCAGCTGGTCTACCAAAATGGAAACTCCAAAAGGTGAAAAGAAAAGGACTTTTAGTGCACAAAGAACTGTCAAACACAAGTTAAGTGAAGCAGCCTCTGTGATATGCGATTTTACTTATAGAAAAGACATTGGTTGTTGTATGGTGGGTGGTAGTGAAGGCAGTGAGGTATTAGTCCACCCCACAGAGCATTACCAAAGGGGACATTACAGTATTAGCTGGGAAAGAAAGGGCAGATACTGGTTTGTGATGGGAGTTAGAGAGAAAGTGAAAGATAAACAGCAACTTGATTTTTTAAGAAATAATTTTAATTAATTTTACCACAATGCGAATGAAAATTTTTAGTAAAAGAATATGTGGACTTATTCTATTTACATTACGAAAATCACTTGATACTTGATACTCTCCTGACTTACACGTTCATATGTCTGCCTCCTTGTATGTTAAAAGTGGGATTTCTTGTCTTATGCAAATATTAACTGAAACACAGTTTGTATAAATATTGATCTGTGATAAATCAAGATTGCTGTGTTAACATCAATTTTCTGTTGAACTTCCTGTATTATGTTATTTAGTTGCAATAAAATAGTATATGTCAGGAAGCAATGACATGATTCATCATTGAAGTTGAATTAATACAGTCATTGATACAGAAATAGATTGATGATCTATCTTTTAAGTTGATATGAAATCTAAGTTCTCAGTGAAGTGAGTTGTTCTCACTCCATTCATCACATTATTTTTTTTTTTAATGAAAAGTTCGGTTTGGAAGCCAAACGGAAGCTAAGAAGCTGATAGCTGTGAGCTGTTCCCTTCACTGGCTGAACACTAGTAAAAGTCGGCTCATAGTGTTTCCCAGTGACAGACATACAAAGGAAGACTCATCTCACATTCCATGATGGAATGCAGTGTAGAGTTTCCTTGAATAAGTTTCTCAATACGTATTAAGGAATGTTCAAGATGTACAGTTACCTGTGGCTGATATACCTAAGTTAACACACAGGAAAGTGACTCTTGAAGTTTATGCATTTTAAGAGTCATGCAATAGTTGAGGAAGATCTTTATAATTGTAGAAAATTCTCATTTTCTCATGAATGTCACAAATGTATTTAGTAACATAAACACTGTTCTCATAATAATTAGGAATGCATTATTGACACGTTTCAGTGGAGTCATGTTGCTCGGCTGACCAAATGTCAGCTATCTGTGATAACCCCACAGCATTACACTTGCAATATTACCATAAAAGGACTTTAGTCGCAGGTTGTCAGTATAGTATTTTTTTCTGCAGCAGTATTGCTTATATAGGTCTATATGAAGAGTTTGTTGTGAGAGCAGCCCTCTCTCCCAGGACCTGAGAGGAGGGGCCAAGATGTGAGTGAGTGTAACAGAGAACTGTGCTGTATATTTCATACTTTTTTACTTACTAGTGTGTTTTACTGCATCACATGTATGGTGGAACCTGATGGTTGCATTCAAAGGCATATTTCTTGCCTTCAGAAACTACTTGTCCTGTAGAATGTATATTATATATTAAAATATAAAAGAATGCATAAATTGTCACGTATACGTACATAAGTATATATTTTTTACATCACTGACTAACCTGTAAGAAGGTGATAGTATATTTTAGTTTGATGTGACGTTCATCCAATTTTACATTATGTATAGCAGTTTGCAATGTAAACAGGGTGTGACAAAATATGTAGCCTTAAATCAGGGAATGCTGAAAGGTTTAAAGAGATGGAAACAATCCTATTTATTTAAATTGAATATTGATATTGCTGCCTTATTAATACAAAGAACAAAAATTTGTTTTTGCTCACTCAAGTCCAATTGTATGCATTCACAGGTAGTTGAAACTGTACATTTTTTCAACATTGTTCACTCTCTTCTCAATGTTGTATGTATAGATGCAGTGAAGCTTGTAATCATCTAGGGCTGGAACTGCATTCAAACAGGAAATTATCTCAAACCTGTTTGTCCAGAAAAATAGAAGCATTTAAAACTTAATGTTTTAGAAACTGTTTAAGGGAAGGAGACTCGATGTGAGGTTTGTGGTAACAAACTTTTTATATACCCTGTACATTATTACTATGTAGATGTATACTTCCTATACATTTGCATATGAGACTATACAACTCTATTCTTCAATGACTCCTCAGTGAGATTATGACAGACAAAACTTGTCTGAATTATTGTCAGTAAGAAGCCACTTATCTAAAGTTTTACAATATTTTATGTGCATTATTCTAACTATGCTTACTGCCTCCTTAGTTGTGTTTGGCACTAACATTCATCCTAGAACACACACACACACACACACACACACACACACACACACACACACACACACACACACACACACACACACACACACACACACACACACACATACACACACACACACACACACACACACACACACACACACACACACACACTTCATACCATTTAAATGCGCTATCACATAATTATTATTTTCTTCATACATGAACTACCTCTCATGGACATTATTTTCACAATACATTTGTACATCACATTTACTTTCATGCACAAAATCAAATTTTCTTTCATTTCATCCTCCAGTAATATATATATATACTCTATTTTTTTCCCTTATCTTGAGTTCCTTCCTATAATCTAGCATTCCACTGAAACAACTTTGCCTTACATCTTTCCCTTAAACTAGACGCATTCTATACAATGTGATATATTGCTCCAGCTCCACCTCTATCTCTTTTTTCAATTTATTTTTCCTTCCTATAATCTAACATTCCATTGAAACAACTTTGCCTTAAATCTTTCACATGAACTAGACGCATTCAATAGTGTGATATATTGTTTTTTTTTTATCAACTTTTTTTGTGTTCGATCTTGAGGCATCGTGAGAGGTGGTCCGTCCTAAATGATGTCAACTCTCTGCCCCGTGAATACTGTGTAGGCAGGGTAATCATCCCTCACACTACCCAGTAAATATTTATATATGGTAACAATGAAAAGGTGTGAAGAAAAGGAGAGTGCAAGGACGAAACAAGGATGATATTTACTCCAAGTATTTATTTTGTATTAGTGGTTTGGGCGAGGCGATGTGTGGTGTGATGGGGATTGAGGTCCTGCGTACGTATATATGCCTTGGATAGAATTTCATCTTTGTTATTAAATGTCTTTCATAGAATTATTGTATTTTTTCTCCTTACTGTTAATCTATTTAATAGAGGTTGGTAGGTGGAACATTTTAGCAACACTGAATTGAATATTGTTTGTATCCATTTCCGGCCAGAATTACGCAATACGCACACACACACACACACACACATACAGGAGGATAGGATTTCCAGCCTTCCGCTCCTGCCGGGATTGCAATGTCACAAACCCTCGGCTTACTCCCGTACCATTTTACTACTAGGTGAGCTGGGGTTACACGTTACAGCGTTTGAGAAGATAAACTTATTTCATCTTCACCAGCCTGGGATTCGAACCCATAACATCTCGGTTGTGAGCCGAGCTTGCTAACCATTTCACCACATGCATCTATTAACCCATTGATAGAAAAGCAATTTAAACATTAAACATCATACTATTTACCATTATTCAAATTCATGCATATAACATAACATAAAACCCAATATATAATTTTACTAAAGTTAGCAGAAGAGTGAGGACTCGAGTGAAAACAAGATGGTGTCCGAGCTGGATCCGGGAAGGCGGTGGCTGACAAACTTTGAGACTATGACGTAAGGTAAGGAGTCACATTAATAAATTTTAAGTAAATTATTAGTTGTGATAGTGTAGTATATGTTGGCAGTGATTCCATGTTGGGGAGTGGTTGATGGGGCTTGTATTCACTAGTGTTGTGTTGACTGACTGGTGTGTTGATCCTCCTTAGCCGCATTTTTGTCGTCCACGCGCGGGATTGGGTTTCGAAGACAGTCTTGGGCTGATCAGTGGCCACCACAATAACACTTTTTCTTGACTTGGTGCCGAAATATTATTATCTGGCTTACAAACTTTCCTAAAAACTTTATTAAAAGTAAAACATAGCTACTGTACATTTATTTGAAATTATTTGGCGACATTAATTTCCTTTTTGTTATGGTTGCCGAAATTAATGTCAGCGTCGAAAATAATCCTACACAGTACATAACCTAAACTGAGCTGTATAATCTAGGTGGAGTCTAACTAGCGCTAAATACAACCTCAGAATGACCTCAGAACTTCTATTTGTCACATAACTACTAAAAAAAATCCCAGTATCTTTCTATTTATCCATGTCTAACTATAATACACTGTTCCCTGGGGCGCAAGTCACTGCTTACTTGAACTCCCAAAAGTTCCTCTCACTATATGACCTTCCTAAGGTAGTGTCATTTAATGTGTAGTCTACAGACCTATTACCGGTAAAGGTTCGTAAGACGACCTATTCGATCTCCTTACCTTTAGTATACACTGCAAATTCAACCTCAGAAACTTCTAAAGATCACCTCAAACAGTTATTCTGCTGAATTACAGAAAAAAATACAATTTATTTTAGGTTACGTTAGGTTTGGTTAGGTTACGTTAGGTTTTGTTTGGTTTGGTTAGGTTACGTTAGGTTTAGTTTGGTTTGGTTAGGTTAGTTTTGGTTAGGCTTATTTAACTGCAGCTCTGGGAAGGTTATGCTAACAAAGTTATCTTATTCAGTAGATTTTTTACATCTTCACCAGAATGGCATGTGGCAACGAGAGAAAATGGCTTGTTTTCTAATTGCCCTTGCTAACATCTACATCTTCATTACTAAACACTGTTGATTCAATGTACTAAACTCGTATCTGGAACACCTGGATACTGACAAATTATAGATCGAAGTGCTTAAAGATACGTTGTCATACACTATTCATCTGCTATTGGTACGGCCTGTGCCTTATTATTTACCTGGTAAAGCATCTTTCAAGTTATGTTAGGTACGGTTTGGTTCGATTAGGCTCGGTTGTATAAGCTTTTTACCTAAAACTTAGGCACATGCCGTATCTATAAGCGAGCACTGTGAGGATACAACATTCGTTAGGTTATGTTTAGATTAGGTTAGGTAATGTTATGTTAGGTTTGGTTATATAAGCTTTTTATATTATATTATACCAAAGTTAGGCACGTGCCGTATCTATAAGCGAGCATTTAAGTACGGCTGCCGTACCTGTAAGCTGTGCTATTATATATAGTACGCCACATACTCATTTCACGACATTACTGGCATTAATCAGGGTAAAGCTGTGCTTTACCCTGATTAAAGCTATGCTTTATCGCTTTACCATACAGTATTATCACATTTGTGTATTCAACGCACTATCTTTCAACTAAGGTGGCGTCATTTCCCACAATTAAGGTGGGAATCAGCACATTTTACTCAAATAAGTAACTATTTACTCTCTCTGGGCCGCCATATTTCCTTCTTGTCGATGTTTTTCAGGGGAGTCCGGGTTGCAAGCTGAAATCCGTCTCTCAAGACAGCTCCCAGGCAGTCTTCGAGGCCGAGTCTTTTCGGCTTGGAACTGTCTTCGTATCCTCCAAGCGAAAGTGGACGACAAAAACGCGCCAGGCGGGATTGACTTGGGTTTACCGAAGACGATCTTCAAAACCGTGGATGACAAAAATGCGGCTCTACACTACACCCGCTTGACTTGGGGGATAATTACCTTCTGGATCTAAGTCAAATTAAAGCTTAATCAGACTTTTTCAATGAGGCAATCCTCAACGTGGTGTTACTTATAGGGCAACACCAGCCTGCCTTAGAACATTCACCTCAACCTTAGTGCCTCGTCCTTGGTGATTACAGCGTTGGTCATTGTGGTGATGACTTTTCGTGATATTATGTGACTTGGGTAAAATTTTACATCTACACCTTAATGCACCTATAGTTCGGGGGCATTCTTTAATCACCTTTTTAATCCTGAAGGTAAATTGGCATCAGAGAATATAGATAGGTAGATTAGCCCTGTGTTGGAGCTTCAAGAATACTACCACCGTATCCCCTGCGGCTCATGAAGGGTGACCAATAGGGACAGAGCGAGGAGTCTGGGAAGCCCTCCTCTGTATTCACTCCTATGAAAAGATAGAGTGCAGAGGGGAAGGAGAAAATAAAGTTTGTCTACACCCCCTTTTAATGGTAATATAAGCCAGGTATGTAGATAAATCAATTCATTTGATAGCAAATAAGATGCATGGGAATAATAGATGCAAACATTCCCCCCTATTTCAGTGGGAATTTTCAATAAATTTAAAATTTTTTTATTTAAGCATTTAATGTTGATTGAAATGCAACACAGGTTATGTTTGTCTTTCTTTGTTGTCTCCTTAAAAAGATTTTCCTTTTGCCGTTGTGAACTGCAATTTTATTTTAACTCAATAATTTGTTATAATTAACAAATGATATTCCATTAGTTGAAGGACATGCACGGTATTTAAGCAGATGAAGTAATTTTTAAGGATTAACTTTTATTATTATTGTGAATCTTTAAATTTTTGACCCCCCAAAAGTGTGCTTGAACCTTAATATTTCTGGTGTTTATAGTTAAAAATGTTATCTCATCAGAGCTTTTGATTTCAGTAGCCCAGAGATCCTTGAATTGATTAAAAGGCAAGCCATTAATTCCAGTCCCACCACGCACAGTGATCCCGGAATTGATTATAAAGTAAACCAATAAATTAAGTTACTAGCATGCCTTAGTGTTTTTTTATTATTTTTTTTTCTCTCCACAGGTGTTTGTTGCTACAATGAACTTTCCATGTCCAAGATGCCCTGAACAACAGCTTCATGAGGCAGACAGTCTTTGTAGTGACATGACTCCTGAACCTCTAATGCAAGACTCCATAAGGCTTATTCTGCCAACACATGGTATAAGTTCCTTAGACACCTGTCAAGGGATATTAATCAAGATTTAGTTTATTTTATGTTCAAGACTACTTGGTGGTGGAGTGACACACACACACACACACACACACACACACACACACACACACACACACACACACACACACACCACACACACACACAGCTTGGTAGCTCAGTGGATAACATCCCAGCCTGTTGCTCGGCATGTTGAAATTTGCACTTCACTTAAGGTGCTAAGTTTTCACAGATGATCGAATAGTTACTGTCCTTGAGCTAGAAGATGGGGTGTGTGATGTATGAAAGGTCACAGTCTTGCTCATAGATCTGGTTATAATAAGCTCTTAGCTCACTCTGGGAGGATAATTACTGGAAATCATAATTCCAGCGCGTGATCCTCAAGACTGGTGAATTACACACTCACACATACTATTCATAAGATAAGTTAAGCCTCTTCATGTTACACTATTTGTTGATATGATATCAAATGTATTTGTGGTATTAGTTATGAATCCTTTTGTGTTAGCACTTCTCTGCATCACTTCAGTGTGCTTTGGTTACTGACTGATAGGGAAGGAATGTCATTGCTCTGTAATGGCTTTTTACCGTTATGTAGCTTGCTATCTGACCCTATAATTTTTGCTGAATGTCAGGATTAAAATTTTCTTTAAAAGGAGAAGGTTTAAGTTATGGCTGCAGTAAAGAAAATTGGATACCTCAGTGGAGTGGACAAAACCTTCACACACCACCAATCTGTTTTATTATTGTGTCCTTCTCTTACAGGTTATGTATGCTGCAGGCCAACCCATCCCTGGCTACTGACAACTTCCCACACTGAGGGTGCCGGGTGACTCTGTGGTCGGCTCGACGCCTAAAGATTGCAAGTTTGATCCTGGCTCACGGCAGCTTCTTGGGGAGAGGGATAACACTCTCATTAACCCTAGCAGAAGTATATGGTGTATAGTTACTTAGTTCGGGGAGATTATTTGATCCTACACTAAAAGAGGCTGTCAGTGTTATTCTAGAGATAGGGTTGGCTGGATGAATGATGTGGGAAAACGTTTATGGTGGTGTGTCTACATTCCTGCTGCTTTGTCATTTGTACTAACATTGTTTCACCTCATACCATAGTTGGAACCTACTCTGGCAGAGAAGACTTCCAACGAGTTATCTTGTCATAGCTAACAGAGTTTGCTGGCGTACTGTGTGTTAGGTGTGTAGTTTTGTGGCTGACCTGGGTGGGGCAAGTATATACAAATATCAAAAAACAAATTTTATTATAAAGACAGGACAGTCTTCTTAGTCCTTTGGTAGAATTGGTAAATCTTTGGTCTCCTGGCATTCATTACCAGACTCTCCCGTCATACCACTCCTCAAGAGAACTCATGTTCTGTCCACACCTAGCCGCTCCAGTCAGTAATGTTACTGGGCCCGCTTCTTGGCGGCGACCACCTGGTAAAGGTGGTTGTAGGGATTGGAACAAGTGAGCGCCTCTCTGACGAGTGTGAAGTCCCCTGGCACAGTTCTGTTGGACGAGTCAAGAATTAGAAAGGGAGGTGGTGGTGGTGCATGTGTGTGTGTGTATGTAGTGATACAATCGGGGAATGACGGTGTCAGGGGTGGGAGAAGATGTCTTGGCAGCAAATAGCAGTGCCCAAGGCAAGAGAGGGTGATTGACAGTGACTAGGAGTGTCAAGGGTGTGAGATGGTGTAGCAGCAAGCAGCAGTGTAAGAAGTATGATAGTGCTTTTGACTCAGGAAAGTAATTAAAGGTGATTGAATTATCCCCCCGAAAGAAGTAACTATAGACCATAGAATTCTGTTTGGGTTAACGAGAGAACGCTACGCCTCTCACCAAGAAGCTGCCGTGAACATAAGAAAATAAGGAGGCTGCAAGAGGCAACTTCTGAGAACCACAGTCAAGACTCCCGACACCCCACAGGATGTCCCCCACAGGATGTCCCCCACAGGATGTCCCCCACAGGATGTCCCCCACAGGATGTCCCCCACAGGATGTCCCCCACAGGATGTCCCCCACAGGATGTCCCCCACAGGATGTCCCCCACAGGATGTCCCCCACAGGATGTCCCCCACAGGATGTCCCCCACAGGATGTCCCCCACAGGATGTCCCCCACAGGATGTCCCCCACAGGATGTCCCCCACAGGATGTCCCCCACAGGATGTCCCCCACAGGATGTCCCCCACAGGATGTCCCCCACAGGATGTCCCCCACAGGATGTCCCCCACAGGATGTCCCCCACAGGATGTCCCCCACAGGATGTCCCCCACAGGATGTCCCCCACAGGATGTCCCCCACAGGATGTCCCCCACAGGATGTCCCCCACAGGATGTCCCCCACAGGATGTCCCCCACAGGATGTCCCCCACAGGATGTCCCCCACAGGATGTCCCCCACAGGATGTCCCCCACAGGATGTCCCCCACAGGATGTCCCCCACAGGATGTCCCCCACAGGATGTCCCCCACAGGATGTCCCCCACAGGATGTCCCCCACAGGATGTCCCCCACAGGATGTCCCCCACAGGATGTCCCCCACAGGATGTCCCCCACAGGATGTCCCCCACAGGATGTCCCCCACAGGATGTCCCCCACAGGATGTCCCCCACAGGATGTCCCCCACAGGATGTCCCCCACAGGATGTCCCCCACAGGATGTCCCCCACAGGATGTCCCCCACAGGATGTCCCCCACAGGATGTCCCCCACAGGATGTCCCCCACAGGATGTCCCCCACAGGATGTCCCCCACAGGATGTCCCCCACAGGATGTCCCCCACAGGATGTCCCCCACAGGATGTCCCCCACAGGATGTCCCCCACAGGATGTCCCCCACAGGATGTCCCCCACAGGATGTCCCCCACAGGATGTCCCCCACAGGATGTCCCCCACAGGATGTCCCCCACAGGATGTCCCCCACAGGATGTCCCCCACAGGATGTCCCCCACAGGATGTCCCCCACAGGATGTCCCCCACAGGATGTCCCCCACAGGATGTCCCCCACAGGATGTCCCCCACAGGATGTCCCCCACAGGATGTCCCCCACAGGATGTCACCCCACAGGATGTCCCCCACAGGATGTCCCCCACAGGATGTCCCCCACAGGATGTCCCCCACAGGATGTCCCCCACAGGATGTCCCCCACAGGATGTCCCCCACAGGATGTCCCCCACAGGATGTCCCCCACAGGATGTCCCCCACAGGATGTCCCCCACAGGATGTCCCCCACAGGATGTCCCCCACAGGATGTCCCCCACAGGATGTCCCCCACAGGATGTCCCCCACAGGATGTCCCCCACAGGATGTCCCCCACAGGATGTCCCCCACAGGATGTCCCCCACAGGATGTCCCCCACAGGATGTCCCCCACAGGATGTCCCCCACAGGATGTCCCCCACAGGATGTCCCCCACAGGATGTCCCCCACAGGATGTCCCCCACAGGATGTCCCCCACAGGATGTCCCCCACAGGATGTCCCCCACAGGATGTCCCCCACAGGATGTCCCCCACAGGATGTCCCCCACAGGATGTCCCCCACAGGATGTCCCCCACAGGATGTCCCCCACAGGATGTCCCCCACAGGATGTCCCCCACAGGATGTCCCCCACAGGATGTCCCCCACAGGATGTCCCCCACAGGATGTCCCCCACAGGATGTCCCCCACAGGATGTCCCCCACAGGATGTCCCCCACAGGATGTCCCCCACAGGATGTCCCCCACAGGATGTCCCCCACAGGATGTCCCCCACAGGATGTCCCCCACAGGATGTCTCCCACAGGATGTCTCCCACAGGATGTCCCCCACAGGATGTCTCCCACAGGATGTCTCCCACAGGATGTCCCCCACAGGATGTTTACGAACCACAGTCAAGACTCACCACAGAATCAATGAAAATATATATATATATATATATATATATATATATATATATATATATATATATATATATATATATATATATATATATATATATATATATATATATATATATATATATATATATATATATATATATATATATATATATATATATATATATATATATATATATATATATATATATATATATTATATATATATATATATATATATATATATATATATATATATATATATGACGAAGCTGAGGTCGACCTCCGCTCACACCAGTTATTCCATCTTGCTCCGTCCTGTCCTGTATAATTTGAGGCAGGGTGTTGTGATGGTGGTTGGTGTATCCTGTTGTAGGTGGCTGATCTGGCAGTTCACAGAGCCACTTGTCTAGTTTCTTATTGAAAGACTCAGTGGTGATTCCACTTAGTTTTCTCAGTGTCTGAGGCAGGCAGTTGAATAATCAAGGTCCGTTGTAGGTGAAGGAGTTGTGTGTTAGCGTCCTCACTCGCTGTATCTTGCCGCTGGTCCCTCAGATGTAATAGTCTGCCCCGTCTTGGGTTTAGGGTCACTATCACGTGATGCCAAGACTCGGTATTCTGCCTTCTATCATTTTCCACACCTAGAGGATGATGTACCGTTCTCTTCTCTGCATGAAGTACATGTTGAGTTGTTTTAGTCTCCCAATAGCTGAGGTGCTGCACTCCATGGATTTTGGCGGTGAATGATGTTTGGGGATCTTCCAGGGTAACTATTTCTTGGATGGTATGGAGAGACCAGAGTTGGCAGCAATACTCCAGTCTGGGCACCACAAGGTCTTCAGGCAGTGCCCCTCCCTAGTGGTGAAGGTTCTCAGTAGCCATCCACTCAGACGTCTGGCTGATTCTGCTATTTTGGTGATATGATATATATAGATGATATATATACATCTGTGTTATATTTTATATAATTATTCAAATTTTTCAGTTTACACTGTATATGATTTACACGTGTGCAATAAAGTATACTGACAAAACAACTGTGTTCTTGATATCCGACTTGTGTTTACTGAATCATCTTACTGGTAAACAATGCCTAAATATAAACTTTTACCACTAACATTTTTGGTGTTACGAAGTGGGAACTGCAAAGAATTAAGTAAAGGTGACCTGTGGGGGGGGGAGGGGGTAATTACGTGGGTGTGGTGGGTCTGTGGCCATCTGGTGGTGGTCGCGAGACAGTTTCTAGCACACCAATATTGACAATGAGGTGAGGATCGGGTCACTGCACGGATCAACACACGAGGCAGCGAACTCAACACAAACTAGTCATGGAACCTCAAGCTTAAACAATCTAACAGTTATATGTTAATAGTGAAGATTATTGTCAAGAAGCTTGAGTTTACATGGACGCAAGGTAGGAATGTCCGTTGAAAAATGTTCTGGGTTTGATATAAAAGATGTAATGAAATACATGTTTGGGGTAAACTAAAGGTTTTTCTTTAGACACTAGTGGTTTAAATATTAAAAAAAAAAAAGGGTTAATACTAGGATGGCTTAGCGTGGATTCTCTCAAAAGTGTCATCAAAATTACTTATGTGAATCACTGTCTGGTATTTCAGCCCTTTGAATATTACATCGAGTCATTTCATTATAATGTAGGTAGTATACGTAGTGACTTTAAGGTAGATTCATTCTATTATTACGAAAAAAAGAAGCATCGTGCGTAGTGAAGCAAAACATGAACGACATTAGTTCCGCAAGCTCGAGATTTCGTAATTGGTTCAAATGATCACTGCCTCGTTATCAGAACCATTAAGAAAGAGATCACCACCACAACCTTCGGGCTGATCGAATGAAGCAATAAGTTAGGGCTCGATACTGTACCTCATTGTAAATAAACTAATCAAAGCTATTCATCTTAATATTTAACACACAAACACAACAGCAAAGTCGCAACAAAACTTTCAACACCGCTATCAACACACGCACGTTTGTTTCATAAGGTACAGGATGGCACCAAATAGCCGATAGTTCAATATTCACCCGAAGGACAACGAGGAGTGAGATGTAAGGGAAAGGACCAGTCTGCCTGTAGGGTCAAGGCAGGGGCAGAGGTGATGGTGGAGAGAACCAAGCATAGGAAGCGGAATCAGCAACGGGAGTGGAAAGGATGTAGATAGTTAAAGTAAGAGTCTTGTAGCGGGCGTGGCTTGGCAAGGGCGGGGTGTTGATGGTAGGGGCAAGGCGGGACGGGGGCGTGGGCGTGGGACATCAACACGGCACATAGAGGCAAAAAATCAATGAACTTAAGAGTCGTTCCTAATTTCCGGGAGCGATACACTACATTTGCGGCCTTAATGACGTAATGACTTATACATTCCTTGATGTGGACGTGAGGGGCGTGTGGGATGCTGGACGACACACACACACACACACGCCGCCACTCTGACCCTGCGCACCACGGCCAGGATACACACAGGCGGAGACAACAGACAACACAGGAGAAACGCGGCTCTGTAATGCAACACAGCACGTTACAACATACTCATGACACAAACAATTCTATAAAGCAGCAAGTAACGAACATACAACAGAGTAAAGCAATCTTAAAACGTCAGGAAAACACTATTATAAAGATCACGTAACACACAACAACACTTTACCGGTTCATAACATTACATAAGCATCGCCGCCATACAACACGGGGTAAAAACAGCACGCCAAGAACTTCCTTATAATTCCTCCTCCCTCCCCTGTGGTCCGCGTGGAGGAGGGAGCGGGCGGGGGTGGAGGGGGTGAAGGCTGAGACTGGCCAGCGCCGTCCCCCACCTGAAGGTCATCGCTAAAGGGGGAAAAAAGTTCAAATGAAAATACTTTTGACGTAATTTTCCTAACTAAAAAAAGGAAACTCGTATTCGCTAATGTCAGTTGTATTTTATTATTCTCTTTCATTGTGCATTTTGACTCCTCTGCTCTGATAGATTTATGTTCTTAATTATCTCGTTGGTGTGAGTAACTGTACTTTGTTGGTCTCGAATACTCTTTCTTAACCACGTGAAGTCTGTACACGAGTGATGTATGCATTCAAAAACCT
>JAPQNM010000012.1:1815566-1843066 GCA_029783475.1 Metacarcinus magister | reverse complement strand
GTGTGTGTGTATGCAGCATGTACATGTACACACACGGTCACACGCGCACACACACACACCTTGAAAACGCATACAAGTAAATAACACGTGCGGAAAACTGTATTGTAAGAACACAAGTCACGTACACAATCGTTCCATCACACACACACGCACACACACGCACACACACACACACACACACACACACACACACACACACACACACATGAGGTCATACGTACATAATATCTCCCTCAAAAAAACAAAAAAAAACCACTTACATACATACTTGTGGTCAAATTCTCACACACATGTATTAAAACGCTCAAGTGAACACACACACACACCCACACACACACACACTCACACACACACACACACACACACACACACTCCCCCCCCCACCACACACACACACGTCCAAGTTCCGTTTTCTTTCTTCCTCTCTGATACAATACGCTTCCCTCGCTTCTTTTGTTTGCCACCTCGCTTGATTTCCGCTCAAGAGTAGAGGTCCCCAAGGCGCTGTGTCAAGGCTTCTATTATACCTCAGAGACGCGCGCCAGGTGAGAATCCCGCACAGGTGACTATCTTACATCAATACGAATATGTCAAGGTGAGTCTGGTGGGTGTGAGTGAATGAGTCAGATCTCTCTTTTATTTTCTTTCTCTTTACTATACCTCCTTCCTTTATTCCCTCCTTCCCTCCTTCCTCCCCCCCCCCTTTTTCCCTCCCGTTTCCTTCTCCTCTGATACACGATTCGTTATGCTTGGTGTGTGCTTAAGGTTTTAATTGAGTAATCCTTAACTGCCTCGCCGCCTAATGGTCCTGGCGTGGGAATTAATCATCAGTTACACACGCACTGAAAAATACGCAATTCTCACAGCCACGCACCATTACACAGCCACAGACACGCACGCACACAGACATAGATGAGTGCACAGTCAGTCAGTCAGTCAGTCAGTTAGGCAGGAAGGAAGATAGGAAGTGAGACAGACAGACAGACAGACAGACAAATAGACACGCGCACAGACACACAAACAACAAATATGCTTACCTCAAGACCACCACCACCATCACCACCACCACCACCACTACCACCACCATCACCACCGTGCCTCCGAAGGAATGTGTGACGCCATGGAGGAAGTGGCAGGGCGTGGAGGGAGTGGGCGCGTCGTCACTCCGCCCGGCAGCCTTGACAGTGCCGGGGGGACCAGGTCGCGGGGCGGGACGTCAGAGTCAAGCCAATATGGAAGGCGTGGGGAAGGCGTGGAGGACATGGGAAGGGTAAGGGGAGGATAAGAGGAGGGTGTAGAAGGATAAGGGGAGGGTGTGGGAGAGTGTTTGAGGGTGTAGGAGGGTAATAGGTGGTTGTGGGAGGGTATGGGCGGCAAGGAGAGGGTGTGGGGAGGGCGTGGCGGTAGCGTTAGGTACTGAGTGTAAGTACCGTCTCGTTAGTAACTCCTTCATTCACTGCAAACAATATGACGTAGCTGCATGAGGTCACGGGTGGGGTGGAGGGTGGTAAGTGGGGGAGGGGGAGGGCTCTGAGAGTACGAAACGGGCTTGTGGGGTGAGAGAGGGTGGAAGGGTCATAAGGTTTGGCGGGAAGGAGGTGGAGGAAGTGGATGAGTGGACGTAAGGAGAGTGGAAAGAGTGGATGGTGTTCAATCTTGCGTCCAATCCTCCTTCAACGTGATCTGGAAATAAACACGGAAGGAGATATTAGAGTCAACAGAAACATAAGAGAAATAGAAGCAAACCCACACAGTCGAATACACGGTAAACACTTTATTGAGAGTGTGAGATGAAGGACGATGAGGTGATGAATGTGATGCTCCACTTGCTTATACAAAGGTGACGCCTCAGACCAGGTAACATGATAGAATAATACACACACACACGCACACGCACACGCACACACACACACACACACACACACACACACACACACACACACACACACACACACATAACTGGCTTAGATAACAGGGAGGAAACGGGTTAATATGAATGGGGGAAAAAAAAGAAGTTATGTGGACACTATGTAAGTACTTAGTGACGCCATGATCCATTCCTCCTCCTCCACACACCTGACTCACAGCGGGAAATGAATAAACACTGAGACGGATACAGAAAAAGTCCTAAAACAGAATAAGTCCACATTCCTCCACATACGCTGGCTGTACACACACACACATATATATATTTTTTTTCCTTCTGAGGGGAGGCTGGCAACGAGGGAGGGAGGGAAGGGGAGGGAAGGGAAGGGGAGGGAATATGAGAGAGACAGACAGACAAGACAGAGGGAGGGAGGGACAGAAGTATGTAGAAGGCCACACGTACAAAATGTCAGGACACACTAGGGATCGAACTAAACCAAATGATATATGTGCCAAACCTTCAATCGATCACCTCCAACTAAGGACTTCAAGGACGCGAGGAGAGATCTAAGACCACACTAAGAGTCTTCATCTCACTCCCAAGGCTAAGGGCAATATGGGCACTAAGGGTAAATGACACGGGGACAAGGAATACAATACAGGCTTATTATATCCATCAGTAAGGTCAGGAAGGTTGTGTGAACAGTTAGTTATAATATCACAGTCCACCTTTAATGTATACAGACGTCAGGGGCAAGGTCTCAAGGGTCTGGGGTCACGTTGAAGGGCTGACTAGTGGACTTATAGAAGGTAAATTGGAGTGGGCTTATTCACGTCATTGTGTGTGTGTGTGTGTGTGTGCGTATGTGTGTGTGTGTGTTTTCTTTTTTGTCTGGATTCTCTCTCTCTCTCTCTCTCTCTCTCTCTCTCTCTCTCTCTCTCTCTCTCTCTCTCTCTCTCTCTCTCTCTCTCTCTCACCATGAACCAACACAATAGGGTCATAGATATCGATCCGAGAACTTGTTAAATCCTGCTACGGAGGGAGTGAGGGAGGGAAGGATGGAGGGAGTGAGGGAGGGAGGAAGGGAGGGACACACAGATAAGGTAAGAGGCAGACTGGGAGGGTGATAGGAAAAAACAGTACTGCGGTTACAATGTGATGATGATGATGAGGAGGAGGAAGAAGAAGAAGATGGTAAAAAATGAAAGGAGGAGAAGGAGAAGGCAGACAGAATGATACCATGTACAAAATTACCCACACACAAAAATATAATAAAATAAAATAATAAATAACTACTAAAAATAACGATAGATAAAAACCGCAACACAAACATCAATATTGAAGTCAAGGTGAAAACTTATAGAATCAAGGGTTTTCCAATTTCAAAAGGATTACTAAAGAATAAACTTGTCCTAAGAATCAATGACATAGACATTTCCTCAGCAACGCAACACACACACACACACACAGACACAGACACAGACACAGACACAGACACAGACACAGACACAGACACACACACACACACACACACACACTACACGTGCTTATGTAAGTACGTACATGCATACATATACGAGTATACATAAGGCCAGACGGAGGCAAAATAAATTCACGAATATGTGAATAAATAAATAAATAAATAGAGTTATAGACATACATAAATAAATAAACAAATAAATGAATAAATAAACAAAGGTGGGAAGAAAGAATGGAATAGCTTCTTGGTCTGACAAAAATAAAAAATACAACAACAATCTTCAACCACGTTCCTAATTAGTAATTCACCCTCAACTTGACCTTACAGAAACAGGAATGGATGGACACGAGCGCGCGAGCATGCGAGCACGCACGCACGCACACACACACACACACACACACACACACACACACACACACACACACACACACACACACACACACACACACACACACTCACACTCACACTCACACTCACACTCACACTCACACCATCTTTAAGAGTCTATCAGCCACTCTATGCATGTCCTGGGTTTAAAGAGATCCTGTGGACAATCCAGCAACATGGCGAGGAATCCTGCAGTGACGAGAGGATCCTGACCCCAAGTACTAGGGGCGGCCTGAGGCATCCTTGGGACGTCCTGCATTAGCCTGTTTGTCCTGGAATGCAGTGATGCCTGACTGAGGAGCGGCAGCGGACTCGACAGTGAAAGTGTGTGGGGTGGCGGGCTAAGGCTTCAGTCAGTACTGAGAGGGCGTGGTGGTGGGACGTGTTTTCTCTCGCTCCAATCGACGGTCGGTCAGTCAGTCCAAACCCACGCGTGGCTCGCAGTCGTTCCTCCACCTGGTCACCCACCACAGGAGCCGCCAAGCTTGAGTTCATTGCCCTACTCACGCTGCAGGTTGGCTACAAAACAAATTCCTTTTAAGGTTATTGTTACTTGAAGTTCCTTAAAGACGACACTCAAGTTCATCATCTTGCGAAATTTTTTCCCCTGAACGTCAGTCTTTTTTTTTTTCCGGGAAACTGAACGATATCTTGGCTCTCTCCAGGATCTGTTCGGGAGTCTTCGAGAAACACCATCGTCAGGCAGTTGTTCCTTCGTCAGGCTGGTCTTCGTGTCCTTAGTCAAACCTGATACCCGTTCCGCGGGCCTGCAAGGAGGGGCCTCAGCGCCTTTAGAGCCTGGGACCAAGACTTCACTGTTAGACGCAGCGTAGGATGCTCTGATCGCCTGCAGCAGAAATGGCGAAACAAACAGTGCTAACCCACCACCTTCTGTGCCTCCTCCCGGTGTTGCTGTGCTTCGGTAAGTACTCGCTGCCCTGTTCGCTTCCCGTTGTGTATATATGAGCTATATTAACAATGCTGAGCCTCCCAATCCTTGCTTCAAGACTATATATTTGCTAGACATCAACTGCTTACTGACAGACCGACCTGCCTGCCAGTCTGCCTGCTTGCCTGCTTACCCAGCCTCTAACCTGCATGATGCATTTGCCCTGCGTCGGCTAGAGTGTGTGTGCGTGTGTGTAGGTGTGGGTTAAGAGCCGTGGTGTCAATGCTTCCTTCTCTGTCCTGTCCAACAAGTTTGTAGTGCTTTGGTCTTAGTGCTGAGTCTCAGACCATCAGCACCACAACGGCCAATCAGCACCACTACCATGAAAGGCCTAACACACCCTACGGTCCTCATACACACACACACAAAGGTTCAAACATTTATCCTGAAGCAAAACTGTGAATTTTTTTGCTCATATGTGATGACCAGCACCATTCTGGGATGGGAAGAGGATCATATATTTTTTTTTTCTTCCTGGAAACGTATCGCCTTTAATGGCTTGGGGCATATTTTTTTTGTCGGTTAAAAGAAAGATACAATCGTCAGTTTTATACTTAACAAGGAAATAATGAAGGTGGTGATAATTTGAGGTTTCTTTCTACAACACCAACGTCTTCTGCTACACCTTGCATTTACGTAGACCATAAAGTACGTTTTCAAGTGATGATAATAATGATACAAAAATAAATATATGAAAAATAATAATAATAGTACAGCAAATAGAAAAATATGACCATAATAAAAAAAAACTTGTAAAAACAAACAAAACCGCATAAAAACAGACTACGTTGCTGTGTCTTAAACCGGAAGAAAATCCACTCATGTAATTTTCTTGAACTAGAAGGAAAACGAGAGATTGAGAAGAGCAGATGGAGGAGAAGGAGAATAATTTGTTGTTTTGGTGTAGGAGTGGGTGGGTGGAGCAGTTAAGGATGCGGTATTATAGTGGTAATGGTGGTGATAGGTGGGGGGGTGATGGAGGGGTGGGTGAGGTTGGGGGTTGTGGTGCGGATAACAGCTGGCACGACACACCGCAAGCCACAGCCACCACTGACCCGGTTATAACGCAGGGTGACAGGCACTCCTAGCCACCTACATACCTACAATACATACACACACATACTACATACAAAATTACATACACACACATACACACACACATACACACACACATACACACACACATACACACACACACACACACACACACACACATACACACACCATCCTCCTTCACCACAATAACGCAGCTTTGCCTCTAGGGTGAAGATGGTGAGACGCGGCTGTGGTGTTTCGTAAGGGGTCAAGTTTTTTAGTTAAATACCAAAGGAGACTCACTCATGCCGTAACAGTGACTCAGGGATGACCAGTGGTTATTGAACGTAATTATGCTGTTCGTGAAGCGTGAAGGGAAGACGTATAGAAGATGGTGATGGGAGTAATGTGATAGATACGGTATAATACTTGAAAGTGATGTAAGAAAAGAAGAACTCGTAGAAAATTAATCTCTACACAAATATCATGAAAAATTTAACATATTACAAAATAGAATTGTATATGTGTAACAAAAGTTTTGCATATATCGTTTAACATTTACCTTCTGTTTTCCTTCATACAGTAAATATTTCCCCAGATTATATATCAATACTTATTTTCCGGCAATGTCAACCTCTACAATTCCGTTAGATACATAATGTTGTAGATTATTATGTTTACACGCTCGCCTTTCCATCGTGTTTACATTTAGTTGACGGATTGGCAATATTTGAATACGTGAAAAAGGCGGTGAAGATATACTATTTGTCTCCTCTCTCTCTCTCTCTCTCTCTCTCTCTCTCTCTCTCTCTCTCTCTCTCTCTCTCTCTCTCTCTCTCTCTCTCTCTCTCTCTCTCTCTCTCTCTTTCTTTAGGTAACGCACCACAATGGCAAACAACAAGAGCGGCAACATAATAATATATCTTCATCGTCAGCGTCGCCGAGCATAACGTTACAGGCCACAGCGTACACACACACACACACACACACACACACACACACACACACACACACACACACACACACACACACACACACACACACACACACACCTTACATCACACTGCACTTCTTCTGAAAAAATAACTTCACACTCGCTTTATTTCATTTTTTTTTCACAGTTGAAGTAAAAAATAAAGTTACATCAAGTTCCATTTTTCTCTCACTTAATTGAATTGCTTAACATAATATTATAACCAGCTAATGAGATAATTTTACATTCAACCATTTACTTTTTTAAACATATATTTCAGCGAGAAAGAAATAACAATTACCTGGTCACCTCCCAAACCAAAGCAATCACGGCCTTTTAACACTATAGTCTTGCGTAACACTGCGTAACTTTCAACCTAATCACCGGACGGACGGTGTAAATAATTAAATAACGGTGAAAGGTGACTATTTTTTCTCCTTCTTCTTCTTCTTCTTCTTCTTCCTCCCTCTCCCTTTCTCTTCATTACGCAGGTGTGTTGATACGATAACTATTACGAAAAAAGAACGAAGAATACGTAATACAGTTCAGTGGTTGGTTACTTGTGTTATTGTGCATCTGAGCGTGAAGAGAGAGAGAGAGAGAGAGAGAGAGAGAGAGAGAGAGAGAGAGAGAGAGAGAGAGAGAGAGAGAGAGAGAGAGAGAGAGAGAGAGAGAGAGAGAGAGAGAGAGAGAGAGAGAAAAAAAAATTGACCGTGAGGGGTGGTGACTATCGTATAAAGTGTGGTCACAAGTCATCACTATCATCATTATCAACACCATCAGCAGACCACCAGACACTCACTTTCTTTATTTGTTACTGAAGGCTAAAATTTCTCCGCCATTAGTGAAGTATTTTGTCTGCTGTTGTTGATCACTATTATTATTGTTGTTGTTTGTGGTGGTGGTGGTGGTGGTGGTGGTGATGATGATGATGGTGGTATGTGGTGGTGATGGTGATTGATAAGTACGGAAATTAAATTATATATCGAAAGTGAGAGAAAAAAAATAGATGATACGTTGAGGAAAGATGATAACTTAATTGAAGAGAAACAGAGACAACACACACACAACTGATATGAAAGTTAAGAAAGTAACCAGCAAGGATAGAGGCGAGAGGGACGAAGGGAAAAGGAGGAGGAGGAGGAGGAGGAGGAGGAATACCAAGAGGTTTAGGTCAGCTCTAGACTTTCTCTCTCTCTCTCTCTCTCTCACTCTCATTTTCTCACTCTCTATAATACGAACAAAATTCCTACGTCCTTCCCTCCTCGCTCTCTTTACACTTATCTTCTCTCCATTCCCTTTCTACTTTTCTCTCCTCTCCCTTTCTACTTTTCTCTCCTCTCCCTTTCTCCTCTACATCGCGTGAGGGGCTAATGATGTGAGGAAAGGAGGGGAGAAGGGCTTGAAAAAGGAAAGCGTGGGAATATTTTCAATGCGTTAGTAAGTAGTAAGTATCTGATTCCCATTTTCATTCTCTCTATCTCTCTCTCTCTCTCTCTCTCTCTCTCTCTCTCTCTCTCTCTCTCTCTCTCTCTCTCTCTCTCTCTCTCTCTCTCTCTCTCTCTCTCTCTCTCTCTCTCTTTCTCTCGCTTTCTGACAATAACACTGACCGCAGATATTACAAATGAGTCTCACCTTCAGTGTCTATTTCTATTATTTGGAATGGAGATGATGATTGTGGGTTGGGGTTAGAAAAGGAGGAGGAGGAGGAGGAGGAGGAGGGGGGAATGTTTTCTAATCTGTCTTAGAAACTTTGCTTAGGATTCTTATATAAAATCATCATCATTAGAAATAGTAGTACTAGTAGGAGGAGGAGAAAGAGGAGGAGAAAGAGGAGGGGGAGGAGGATTAGTAGTATCAACAACAACAACAATGACAATGATAACGATAGGGATGACTTATAATAATAATAATAATAATAATAATATAGTATTGATAATAATCACTTTTGCACAAACAACCTTTCTCCCAAAGAGGCACATGTGGTCTGCTTTCACTAGTGGGCATACCTTTGTGGGCCTTACTTTCACACACACACACACACACACACACACACACACACACACACACACACACACACACACACACACACACACACACACACACACACACAAGTATAGGTTTAATATGATAATCTCTTTCTCTCTTGCTCTCTCTCTCTCTGTCTGTCTGTCTCTGTCTCTCTTTAAACAGAATGACTTGAAAACACCACCACCACCACCACCACCACCTACACAACAACAACAGCAGCAGCACAAAAAGAGCACCACTTTGCAAACCGGACCTTAGCTAAACATACCACCTCGTCACCGCGGCACAAATATCATAGAGCAACAGGAACACCGCACGCATACATAAACTCACTCAAACACATGACCTTCACAACCCTGAATCACTGACGATCAACTATAACTGGAGGCTGCCCGTAGCATAAACCGGATTGACAGTGCCCAGAAAGAGGTACAAACGCCAACATATATACGGGTTATGTAACAGCGTTCAGAACATGGATTTGCTTTCGTATTTCCTGTTTGCTCTTATTAGGAAATGATGCTCTGGAGATTTTTAGCCAAAGATGCTGAATGGATATGCATGAGTCGGAGATGAAGGAAGGGGAGGGAAGGGGAGGAAAGATAATGGAAGGGTGTGGGTAGGAGGGAGGGGCTTCAAGGGTCGATGGCTCACTAGGTAACGTTCCCCTTCCCCTTCCCCTTCCCCTTCCCCTTCCCCTTCCCCTTCCCCTATCCTCCTCCTCCTCCTTCTCCTAAAAGTGACCCCAAGCCCGTTAGCTGAGGTACGCACCCCCCATACCTCCAGTCTCCCTTCCTTATTATTTCTCTCTCTATCTTTTTGGATCTTTCTCTCTTACTATACACACTTACTAGACACACGCACACGCACACGCACACGCACACGCACGCACACACACACACACACACACACACACACACACACACACACACACACACACACACACACACACACACACACACACCTAGATACACATTCAACACACTTCACAATATCATTTCTATCTGCACAGTACATCAATTCAAACATCATATATACATTATTTTTTTGGGTGTGAATCAGCAGTTCGCTCTGAGCTACGCCAACCCATCAACAAGGGAGACTAGTAGAGCATTCCTTGACAAGAGAAAAAGAAACGGGACATTTTATCTAAACGTCAAACTAGTATTTACGAGGACAGGTATAAGCTATCGACTCGCTGGAACAATGGGAAAGCAGTAGTAAAGACAGGTAGATAGATAGACAAAGCGACCAAAGCATATAGTGGTATTTAAGCCCAAATAGATAGTCTGGTGGCAATAGATATATGCGTATTTGAAATAGACAAATAGACAGGAAGGTGGGTACACGAGATAAGAACATATAGCGGTATTGAAGTATAATTAGATAGTATGGTGGTTATAAACAAGTGCGAATTTGTAGTAGACAGGTAGGTGGGATACAGGTATTAGGTGAGTTGGTGGTATTCAAGGTGATCCAATGAACCCCAAGTATAAAGAATGCAGGTAGTGTGGGCTCAGGTAAACGGCAGGTGGTCTTATACAATGATTTGATAGTAGTTTGTATGGATCACTTGAAGCTTAGACCATTTTGAGCCAAGGCGCGTATCTTTGGTAACTTATGAAATGATTGTAATATTTCCTGGACATTCTCGTTCGCTGTGTTGCCATCCGTTAAGAAACAAGACAATACCTTCCACATCCTCTTTACCATTACCCTCCACCTCCCCCACCACCACCACCACCACCACCACCACCACCACCACCACCACTACCACTTTTTCCCTCGTTCTCTAAAAGCATACGCCAAAAAATATCCTTATAATGGGAAGATCTCGACATTTCATTGCAGAATTAAAACAAAAATACGAGAAAACAACAACAAAAAAATACCCTTTTGTCCTGGCGAAATACATATAAATATAAGACAACAAAGAAAAGAATTGATCAAGTTATCTATTGTCTCAGACACAGTGTTGCCATTATCACCCCCGCGTCAGTGTTGCCAGCTGCAACGAACGGTGCGAGACCTTCATACCCACACGTCTTTGCCAGGTCGGGAAAAAACCCTTCATCATCTGGTAACACTGTTTTTGTCCTTACCTAAGTATTGTGTGGCGGGGCAAGGGGGCAAGGGGCGGGCCAGGCACGGACACACACACCCTTATACAACAGTTGGCATACCCAGAAAATATGTATAAGGCTGTGTGTACGTGTGTGTACGTATTATGCAAACGTACACTCGTGGTGGTGGTGGTGGTGATGGTGGTGATGTGGTAATATAGCCCGCACGCTGCACGCAAACACAGATTGGTCAACTCATACGTAAATTATCCTTATCATCATTATTATTATTATGATTAATGGTAGTAATGATAACAATAATAGTATCTGCAGTTAAAATAATAGGAATAAAAAACAAAAAGAAATCACATTACGAACGAGGACAACAATTACTCATTACAGGCAACAACTTTTTTCAGATCAATCACACACGCAAAGTTTCACAGGAAGTCAGTCAAGCGAAGCGAAGCTGAAGTGAAATGAAGTCATCAATAATTAGTCCCAAAATAACTCTACTTTCTTACCCCCGACGGATATTTCACAATGTGTATTATCATGACTAGCGTGAAGCAAGTTCCCACCACGCTGCTGCCCTTAACTCCGCTCACCCTGCGCCAGCTTGGGAAGGCAGCAGAGGCAAGGTGGCTGTGGTGGTGCGAGTGATGGAGGTACTGGAAGGAATGTGTGAAGGACGGGTCGGGGTTATAATGGTGACGGTGGTGGTGGTGATGGTGGTGATGATGGTGGTGGTGATTGTATTGATGACTGCTCAGCTTCAAATTAGCATAAGTTTGCGAAATGTACAATGTTGCATCAATTTGAAATGAATGAGTAATGTTGAAGGAAAGCAAGTATTTTGAGCCAGTCTGCTAGTGTGTGAAATGTTAAGTTTTATACCATTTATGTACGGTGGGGACTGGTTCCTTAACTGTACACGCACACGCACGCACACACGCACACACACACACACACACACACACACACACACACACACACACACACATATGGCAGCCTACTGGAGTGATAGAGCGGATAATTCCAGTGTGTGTATGTATGTGTGTGTGTGTGTGTGTGTGTGTGTGTGTGTGTGTGTGTGTGTGTGTGTGTGTGTGTGTGTGTGTGTGTGTGTGTGTGTGTGTGGGTGCACATGTGTGTAGCTGAGCAGAACAGATGAAGAAAGTTGAACAGAATAAGAGGAAGAAAAAGAGAAAATAGATCGGTACTGCTCCATTACTTCAAGAGGTTATGGCCCTTCTCTCCCCCCCCAACCCACACACATACACAACTCCCTCCACCTGTTCCACCTTGCTCCCCCTTCACCTGCCCGAAGGCGCGCACCTGTAATCACTTTCCTGCATGCTCCCGGAAGCCAGGGCAAAACACGGACTCACGTAATCGAAACACTGTCTCAAGCGCTGGAACGTTCTTTGTTTAGCTATTCTCACGAAGCGCATCTCAATCTAATCTCTATTACCACTGAAAGAGAGAGAGAGAGAGAGAGAGAGAGAGAGAGAGAGAGAGAGAGAGAGAGAGAGAGAGAGAGAGAGAGAGAGAGAGAGAGAAAGGTATAGGTATGTAGTTGTTTGTACTTGTCATCATCCCATATCCTCTCTCTCGTCTCAAGTCCGTGTAATGATCGGATGTGTTAATGTGATGTCCGTAAGTGTAAATTATTTCCGGGATGTTGCACTTAGTTGTTGTAGTATTGGTGAAAGGGCGACATGGAGAAGGAGGAGGAGGAGGAGGAGGAGGAAAAGGCGCTGCGTGAGTGAATGATTGAGTACCGAGCAGCAAAAAAAAAGAAAAACAAAAGTGAGTGAGTGAAGTGAAATGACAGGGAGTAAAGAGGGTGAGAAATTGCAAGTGAGGCGGCGGTGAGCGGTGAATGGCTGACTACACAGTAAGGAAGAGATGGCACAAACGAGGAAGAGGGAAGTGTAGGAGTGAGTGTAGGATGTGGTTAGGTTGCATTAGTTTGGTCACGTCCGGAACACCTCTCCTCCCTCCCCTTCCCCTTCCCCCTTTCTCCCTACCCCGAGTCACAGAAAGTAACAGTATTAAAATGAGTGTGAAATGCAGGTGTCATCTGCATAGTAGTAATAATAGTTTTTTTTTTGTACTATGAATAAGTATATGAGGACAAATTATAGTAAAGGAGAAGAGAAAGGAAGAAAAGATTAAAAAAAAAGAAAAGAAAGAAAGATGAATGATAAAAAAATGAAGGACGGAACCATTAGATACATTTCTGAATTTCATTGCTACACTTTACATCAAATCTTATATTTTTCCTGACAAAAGAGATTGAACACACACAAACACACACACACACACACACACACGGATACATAAATAACAAAATATACATGCATATATTCAGATACCTAGGCAGCTCCTCCCTTCATATAAAAAAGAGAAAACAAGACTTAGAAGAATTGAACAAAGCCTTGAATCTACCTTCGTGTGCCCGTTTAGGTGAAATTCAAGTCTTACAAAGGCAAATAAGATGAAAGTAAGAGCGAAGAATACATAATAAAAGGGAGGAGAAAGGAGGTGGAGAAGAAAGCTGAAATCAACGAAAGGGAAGAATGCGAATAATGATGAAAGTGAATGAAGGTGAAAGTTGACCGAAGAAAGCAAAAGGATATGATAGAAAAAATGCTTTGCGTCAGGAAAATGTTAAAGGTCAAGTTGATTTACTTTCCCGTTTCTAGTAGTAGTAGTAGTAGTAGTAGTAGTAGTAGTAGTAGTAGTAGTAGTAGTAGTAGTAGTAGTAGTAGCAGTAGCGGAAAAGTAAATCAACTTGACTACTACTACTACTACTACTACTACTACTACTACTAAATGCATGTCACGTAGATTTATAATTTTAGTTAGTAAAGGCGTCGTCTGAATGCTATTTGAATAAGTTATGCCACACACACACACACACACACACACACACACACACACACACACACACACACACACACACACACACACACACACACACACACACACACACCACAACACACACACACACACACACACACACACACACACACACACACACACACACACACACACACACACACACACACACACACATATTTGTAACGTGTGAAGAAAAAATATGCACAGCAGAATTCCTTTGGTTGACAGTGGAAAGGAAAAGCAATAAACTGGAGCTAACGACTCGTACTTTCACACCCCGAAGACAGATGGCGTTGACTTCACTAAACTCACTTGAGGCAAACACCTTTACAAAGACTATATTCTTTTTACATTGCACAAAAGCAGTTAGACGTTACATTACTGATCGAATTTATAAAGAAAGTGGAAGCAAAATACAATGATGAATTAAAGACATGAGAAACGTGACCAAGAACACAATGAAATATATAAATGTATTCACGCGAGACGGGGGAAAACGAATGATTCTAAAAATTATGAATACCGTGAAAGTTGTGATCTCTAATTAAAATAAAATAAAATAAAACTCAAATACACATTCGAGAAAATAGATAACACGAGCGTAAAAAAAGAAAAAAGAAACACATTCATGCAAGAAAGAAAAGAAAACAAATAGAAAAAAATAGAAAAAGAAAAGAATATAGAAAAAAAAAGAAGAGAAATCGACTATAAGATAACGTTCCCATGAAAAAGTGATGTGAGGGGAAGAAGGGGTGAGGGGAAGAGGAGGTAAGGGGAAGAAGAGGGGGGGAAGGGAAAAGGTGAAGGGAAGAGGAGAAAAGAGTGGTGATTGATGGATTGGAGTCGTCGATACAGTAACATGAGGTCAGGTCACGAAGGCTATGCTCCACTGATGACCCCTCAACACCCCCCCCCCTCGAGGTCACGTGTTCAGGTCATATAACTTTCACTCCCTTGATGCACCAAAGACAAACAAACAATAAACAAAGACAACAAGAACAATAAACACTAAATAACAAAGAAAACAATAATTACACTTTTTTATAAATATTTTTTACTTCATCAATTTTAATGGATTCAATTTAGATTTTTTTTGCTCTATACGGGAAGAACAATAAACTACAACACACACACACACGCACACACACACCCACACACCCACACACACACACACCCACACACACACACACACACACACTCGCACTATATTCCCCGCCTATCAGCCTTTCCTCAGACAGTAATCACCTCATGTTCTTACACAACCCTGAAATAACATCGATCCATTCCAGGTCAAGTAAAAGTCCATCGTACTCTAGAATTAGAAGGTGTACGAAGAGGAGGAGGAGGAGGAGGAGGAGGAAGAGGAGGAGGAGGAGGAGGGAGAGGAGGTGGTGATGAAATAAAATCAAATGGTATATATTTCCGTGCACGTAAAAGAAAATATTAGTAATGTTAGTGAAATGTGTGAAAAGAACTTTATCATCATCATCATCATCATCATCATCATCATCATCATCATCATCTTCCATACATGTAATAAAGTCAGACACCAAAAAGTGGAACACACGTCAGGAATTTTTACAGTCAAGGTCATTTTTCTGATACAAACAAGAATGGGGTGGAGTGCAGACTAGAAAAGGTGGAACAGGAGGAGGAGGAGGAGGAAAAGGAGGAGGAAGAAAAGAAGGTGTGGAGGGAAGTAGGAGGAGCATCAGGGGTCCCGTCTCATGACTCGACCTGAATATGAGACAAAATTCTTCCTCCGTTACTCCACCCAAGCAATTTTCCAACATCATCAAATTATCGAAAGTTTTGTGCTGCCAGACAAGACCAGACACAAGACAGGAAGCGATTAGAGCGAACCGGGTTTTGTCGAATCTATAAAACGTGATCTTCATTCTTCGTCATTGCTTCGAGTACAATATAAATGTTTTTCCGAAGCGTGTGATCTAACTCTACGTAACTCCATGTTTTATCTTGTCAAATGTGGGCCATAAAAACCGAGGGCAACGTTGCATAAGGTATTAAAGAACAAGAAGTGTTACCTGCCGCTAGCCACAACCTTCCTGCAGGTGGGAAGAAGCGAGGATTAAGTCTAGTGAAGGTGTGGCAATGCTCGTCTCAGCCTCCCACGGCACTGTAAGGACGGTGGGAAAGGTGGCGCGGCGGTCAGACAACATCACAAGAGGGCAGGTGATGCTGGTCAGGTCTACTTCTCATGCTGACGTAATGTTGCTTAGCTTTGTGTGACGCCGCTGAAGACAATGATCTATACTTATGTAATATTAAAGTTTATGCTGCTTAACACAATTTGTCACGTTGAGATGATACACTTTTATTTAATGTATGATTCGTATATAATAAAAAACAATTGAACACGCGGTAAATACTACAGACAATACGTTATCTCATATTCTTCTTATATACACGACATCATTATGACATTACGTACAACACACAAACACTGAAATACAATTGAAGTAACAACTATAAAAAAAAATAATAATAATCCACACGCTGTTGGAAAGAAGGAAAAAAAAAGTGAGTTTATGCAATCGTTCAATTACATTCATCTGGTAACTAAGGCAGAGAAATTTAATGAAAGGCTGCCGACCCCAAAGCAGGTGTGTCTCATTACCTGGATATAATTACTGATCAAATCAAGCGTAACACAAACAGTTTCATCATCACATAGTAGAGAGTGAGGCCTCAGCTTCCCCCTCGTGGTGATGCAGCCATGAACCAACGACAAAACACAGTGGTAGCGGTAGTAATAATCATGTGTTGTTTTCTTTGTTGTTGAGAGAGAGGCTACATGCTGCCAGCGGAAGCATTAGTATAGTATTATTAATAGTAGTAGTAGTAGTAGTAGTAAAATAATGGTGATACTTCTGTTACTACTACTACTACTACTACTACTACTACTACTACTACTAAATCGTAATAATAGTAATAATAATAATAATAATAATAAAAACAATAACAATAACGATCAACAACCATTACTATCACCAACAAGGCCGAAAAAAACACTAACAAAAGCAACAAAGCCACAAAAGATAATTCACTGTTACGTTCCATCAAGTATCTTAATTACTTTCCCATTTACCTTGGCGCCCCTCTCACTCACTCTCTTTCCCTCAAGACCAAGAGCGTGCGAAGGGAGGGGAAGAAAACCTCAAATTGATTAATGTGTGATGACTTTTGAGGTCCAAACCGAACCGTATGGGAATGCAGGTCAAGAACAGCCTAAAAATGGTAGATTGAGACGAGGATTAGCGTGTGATTGGGTGGCGTGGGAAAGGTGGTGTGTGTGTGTGTGTGTGTGTGTGTGTGTGTGTGTGTGTGTGTGTGTGTGTGTGTGTGTGTGTGTGTGTGTGTGTGTGTGTGTGTGTGTCTTTTGCATAACGTGACCATGACCACACTCTCTCTAATCTCGTGTCGCGTACTGGATGTGAGAGAGAGAGAGAGAGAGAGAGAGAGAGAGAGAGAGAGAGAGAGAGAGAGAGAGAGAGAGAGAGAGAGAGAGAGAGAGAGAGAGAGAGAGAGAGAATATTGAGTGACTGCAAGGCTAAAAATATGACTAGAAACATCAGACAAACACAAAAATATATAAATCTTGTAATATCTTTTGACAAATGATTGGAAAAACAAAACAAAAAAAAACTTAGAAGACAACTCACGATCACACACACACACACACACACACACACACACACACACACACACACACACACACACACACACACACACACACACACACACACAGACCTGATCCATTGTGTACCAAGGTATATTTTTTCCCCTTTCAACGCGTGATATTCCTCCTCGAATGGAAACTCGGAATAAAAGTTTAGTCAGTGCGTCACCATTTCCTTCAGGCGTTGCTGGAAGGGTGAAGGAGGGACGGTCGGGGGTGAAGGATGACGATGAGTGGGTGGAGGAGGGTGACGAGGAGGGGAAAGGAGGGTGTAGGAGTGGAGGGCAGGTGGAGGGCAGGAGGGTGAAGAGGCTGGAGGGCTGAGGGTCAAGGTTTTTACTCCTTCGATCATGTTTGTGCTGTGAGCAAGTATTCCTGTCTATGTGTGTGTGTGTGTGTGTGTGTGTGTGTGTGTGTGTGTGTGTGTGTGTGTGTGTGTGTGTGTGTGTGTGTGTGTGTGTGTGTGTGTGTGTGTGTGTGTGATAGTGATATGTACGTAATCACTTATGTATGCAAATAGGAAAGGAAGGTTGAAATTATGATCAAAGAATATAAATAAAAAGAAATAAGAATAAAAATGAAAGTTACTGAAACACTAAAGAGAAATTGGAGAACAAGAATTTGCGAGCAGAAGCAAGAGTAGGTGGATGGGGTCAAGAGGAGGAACACATAGGACACATAGGAAGAACAAACAACAACAGGCCTGCTGGCCCTTACGAGGCTGTTTGTGAGACTACACTATCTACTCTAGAGTGTAGGATACAGGATAGTAAGGGTGAAGGCTTCTCTCCCCAGCCATGGCTGGCAGGGAAAGGAAGGCCAACCAAGACCATACTGTCACTACCACTACTGCTACCACTACTTCCTGGCAAGCGATGTCAGGTCACTAGCGACGTCTTTTGAATCGACATTTCGTAAATTAGGTACATCAGGATGAACTTACTCAAAGTTTGCTACGTTAACGGATAGTATTTTAGTTGTGGATTGGCTTCTAAATATTTGTCAAGTCTATTTTTGAACGTAGTAATTGTTTTACTGTCGACGATATTGGCGGGCAGGGAGTTCCAAACATTAACGATCCGATTGAAAAAGAAGTGCTTGGCTTCGTTTGATGTGAATCTTTTACCAGTAATCTTAAAAGAATGACGTCGTCTTGTTATATTTGATCGATCAAAAGTAATGTAATCTTCTACATTGATATTATCGAATCCTTTGATTATCTTGAACATTTCAATTAAATCCCCTCGCATCCTTCGTTTTTCTAGGCTGAATAAGTTTAGTTCTTTAAGTCTTTCTTCATAAGGTTTATTTTTCAGCCTTGGAATCATTTTTGTTATTCTTCGCTGGACTCTTTCCAGTTTGTCAATGTCCTTTCTGTAATATGGGGACCAAAACTGTACGCAATACTCAAGATGGGGTCGTACTAGTGAATTATGCAGTTTTAATATGACTTTTTCTGATTTATTTTCGAAAGTACGCCCAATAAAGCCGACCAATCTGTTAGCAGTTTTAACTACCTCTGAACAATGTTGACTGGGTTTTAAATCGTTTGATATTGTGATTCCCAGATCTTTTTCTTTATTTACTGTAGAAAGTGATTTACCATTCATTGAGTACTGAACGTGATCATTATTTCTTCCGATGTGTAGTACCTTGCATTTTTCAACGTTAAATTTCATTTGCCATTTATTGGCCCAAGACGTTAGTCGATCTAGGTCTGATTGTAAGACTTCTCTGTCAATTGTCGTAGTTACTTTGCTGAGAATTTTCGTATCGTCAGCGAATTTCGATATTTTGCAAGTGATCCCATCATCTATGTCATTAACATATATCAAAAATAAGACAGGACCAAGCACTGAGCCTTGTGGTACGCCACTTTTAACGTTTAACCATTGAGAGGAGACACCGTTTAAGACTACTCTCTGCTTACGTTCAGAGAGCCAGTCCAGAAGCCAATTGTAAATGCTACCAGAGATACCATGAGTCATTAGTTTATTAAGCAATCGTTGATGAGGTACTTTATCAAAAGCCTTTTGAAAATCCAGATATATGACATCTACTGCTCTGCTTTCATCGTACGCGTCAAAAACATTGTGGAAGAAGTCTAATAAGTTAGTTAAGCATGAACGTTTATTACGAAAACCATGTTGTGATGGTTTTATTATATCGTTGTCTTCAAGGAATTTCACCACATTGTCACGAATGATTGTCTCCATTAATTTACATACAACTGATGTCAGACTGATTGGCCTATAATTTCCGGGTTGTGACTTGTCCCCCTTTTTGAAGATTGGTGTTACATTTGCACGTTTCCAATCTGAGAGGAGGAGGAGGAGGAGGAGGAGGAGGAGGAGGAGGAGGAGGAGGAGGAGGAGGAGGGGGTGGTAGTAAAGGAAGAAAGAGAGGAAATACCTTATCTTACAAAATGTCAAGAAAAGCTGGGGGAGGAAAACTACAAAGGGGAAACTACAGAACAATTACCAATAGCAACAAAACAGTCACATAAATCCATCAAGGTTATAGTGTAGTGATAATAATTTCCTTCCTCCCTTACCTTACTTCTCTTACCCTCCCACTCACCCCTTCCCTCACTCACTCCTTACTTGGTTTTTGTCTCTTCTCTCTCTCTCTCTCTCTCTCTCTCTCTCTCTCTCTCTCTCTCTCTCTCTCTCTCTCTCTCTCTCTCTCTCTCTCTCTCTCTCTCTCTCTCTCTCGCTAGTTCGCTCCCCAGATCCTGTTCCTTTTTCACACTTCCTTCTCCCTCTTTTTCCCCACATCATTCACTCTCCCCTCTTCTGTGACTCTCATTATATAGTCATCACACCATATGACCTTGAAATGGTAAAGAGGGGACCATTTTTATAATCGATTGTCTTCCGCATCACCCCCCCCCCTTTTTCTCTCTCTCCCCTTTCCTCCTACTTCATCCATATTCTTTTCGTTCGTCACGGTTTCTCCTCTTCCTTCTCCCCTTCTCTCCCTCCTCTACTTTTTCCTTCCCATTTCTTTTCACTCTTCTCTCACACACTGCTCGTCCTTCCTCCACCTCTTCTGATTATTTCCTTCCTCCCTCCCTCCCTTCATTGTAATTCATTCTCCCTATCTTCTTCACTTACACTTTATACACTTATACTTCCCTTCCTTACCCTAATCTCCCTCCCTCCCTCCCCGTACCTGCCCCAACGTACCTTGTTCCTGATACAACAGTGATGCAGCGACACGTCCATCACGGCAGCCCAAAACGGGTCTTGAGAGGTGGTCTGCGGTCGAGGACGTGCGCCGCTCTGCTCGTCCTGCTTCTATCTAGGGGTCACACGCATAAATGAAGCCTAGGAGCGGGTTCATCTTGTGTTCGAACGTAACGGAGCGCTCGACTCTTTCAGGAAGTCTTCGAAGCCTTGTTGCTCCTGTAGTTAAGATAGATTCATTAATAGAATAGATAAGACTTCAAACTGGTTACTAAAGGATATCAGATTTAAGTCAGAAAGAGAGAGAGGAAAAAAAAAATCTATACCGGATGCCTAAGGAGATTTAGTGTGTGGGGGGGGAGGGGGTGGCAGGGGTTGAAAGCCGATAAATAGAGAGAAACTGTAGAAAGTTCAATTACAAAGCTTCACCATCACCTTGTGTCTGCACTTTTCCAACCGTCTCGTAGGTTACAATTACACTTGGACTGCATTTCTTCCCCCGCTAACCTGCTGTCACTGCCGCCACCTCAACCACACCCGCCAGGAACACTAAGACGAAAAAACAAAACGAGGGAAAAAAAAGAAATCAAATATACATAAACAAAACAAAAACCATGCGTAAGAGAGCTTGGTCGAGGCGGCAGTGAAAGTTGTCAAAAGCTCTCCCTTGGTAGTAGTAGTAGTAGTGTGAGAGAAAGTTTCAGGCCAACCACACTTCACCCCCCCTCCCCCTCCCTCTCCACTATACCTTTCAACCCCTCCCTCAGACTTAAGTTTCTACTGGCAGTGTGTGTCCACCGGCGTTCTGACAGCTTCTTAATAACCCCACCCACGTCCCCTCTCTCCCTCCCTCCACTCTGCCTCCCCTCTCCCTCCAACACCCACCCACCCGTCCACCCACCCACACACTTTCCTCGCCATCCTTCCCCTATTTCACACTCCAGCGGTTCAGTGTCTCCGTCCCTGACCTACATAATGACGTGATTGGAAGTGTGTTTACCTGTATAGTCACCTGTAATTCATTGCCTCAGGTGCAGATCCTATTGGAAAAGAAACGTAATAAAAACAAGGTTGTCCCACTAACTTCTTCAGGAGGATTTCAAGTCAGTATCAATGGCAGGCGTAAGAAATAAAATGATGTTTAAGTAGACGAAACGACATTAAAAGTTGTTTGACCTCTACCTGACCGTCAAAAAGTGACCATCATCATCTCCTACAATGGCATGACGACATTCAGACAGACACTCAATGACCTCATGCATGTTTCCCGCCGGCAGTAACGAAGGCCACCGTGACCTTCACTCTGATCAAGGACACGAGGAGAAACAGACACGAGGGTGGGTGGGTAAGGTGGGTAAAGGGGGACCACCTCGCATACATGGACACAAGGGATATGGGGATGCTATAACACAGTGAGGAAGGTTAGTATAAGGACTGCAGCAAGGTAAAGACAGATGCATTAGGACACGGGTGGTAAGGTTAGTCTGGGAAACAAGGAAACGTAAGCACAAGGAGGTAAGGCATGAGGGAAACACCAAAAATGCAACTACAATAACAACAAAACCTGCTGAAACTACGCCTTATTATTGCATGTAACCCCCACACCCTCACCACCCACACCCTCACCACCCACACCCTCACCACCCACACCCTCACCACCCACACCCTCACCACCCACACCCAAACACACCCAAACACACTCACATCCTCAAACACCTCAAGCAAAATAAGAAAAAAACCATTATAATCATACTATTTTATGTGCAGTTGAAAAGAAAAAACATAAGTGATAAAAGATTTGTAGAGAGAAGATGAGAAGATGAGAGGAGAAGGAGGAGGAGGGAGGAGGAGGAGGAAGAGGAAGGGAAGAAGACAAGGAAGGGATGGTAGTAGCATATAAAGAAGGGGAGGGATGGACGGTCAGAGTGGATAAGGAATTGCAGGATGGATAGGAAAGAAAGGGTGGGAAGGGAGGGAAGGAAGGGGTGAATGAAGGGCCATATGAGGAGGAGGAAGGGAGAAGGGTGGAGGAGGAGGTGGAGGTGAAGGAGGCAATGAACTACTCAGCGGTTGTATCCTGAAGGAGGAGACAGAGGGATATGGCGGGGAAGGAGGGAGGCAGGATGGGGGGAGAGAGAGAGGGGCAGGTAAATGTAGATGGGGGGAGAAGGAGAGGGTTCAGTGTCCCAAAGTTAGAGAGAGAGAGAGAGAGAGAGAGAGAGAGAGAGAGAGAGAGAGAGAGAGAGAGAGAGAGAGAGAGAGAGAGAGAGAGAGAGAGAGAGAGAGAGAGAGAGAGAGAGAGAGAGAGAGAGAGAGAGAGAATAAGAGAAAGGAAGATAAGAAAACAAAGCAAAAAAATATATGCCACATGAAAAAATATGAAGAAGAGAAAGAGAAAACGGGAGAAAACAGATGAAGAAAGATAAATAAATAACACGAAGCATATGAGGTGAGAAAGCAGACTTAACAAAGAGTCAAGTTACCTACCAGACTACCACTCCTCTTTTACCTTCCAACTCCTAAGTCACTCCTCACCCACCACCCACCTACCCACCTGCACACCCATCCACCCACCTACCTGCACAACACACAAGGGACGTCTTCCACACAGCGCTAGAGTGACCAGAATGAGACTTGTGGGTAATCCGCAAGTCTCCCCTCCAATCCGTCTTCACTCGAACGGAACCTGAACCCTTATCAACGAGATAAAACTGTATTGAATCTATTTAAATACTTGTTTAGCTTTTACATTCAACCCTCCCTTGTTTACTCATCTTCCCCTTACTCTCTCATACCCATCTGATTCATCTTCACCTACTATTTCATTAATCAATTCACCCACATACCTGTTCTATCCCTCATCCACCTATCACACCCATCGCTTCCTCCTCCTCATTCCTCACCCAACACTCCCTTCTCCCACTCCCTCGATATGTCATTTCCCTCACCCATTCTTCCTCTCCTCTCCCTCACTCCTCATAGTCAGTTTTATCTCTCCTCCTCCTCCTCCTCCTCCTCCTTCTTCACAGTAGGCCTGGTCATGTTCAGTAGATATCAGAAGTAAGATAAAATACTCCATTTATCTCGCTTCTCTCTGAACTTGACTTTCGGTTCGCGAGATTAAATGAACATAATGCATTCAATGTCATTTTTTCGTTGCATTTTTATCTTTGTTTATGACTTTTACGACCCGAGTGAAAGTTTATTGTAGCATATTCGACCTCTAATAGTATTTTTTTTTTTTTCATTTAATCTATTCTTTGTTCTATGCTTTTTTTTTTTTTCTTTCTTATGTATTGGATTTATTGAACTCTTTTTTTTTTTTTTTTTTTTTCTTATATACTTTTTCTTCCTGGTTGATTCTCGCTTCTTGTATCACGTCGAGGTTACAGCCAATCAGAGCTAAGATACCGAACAAGACAACACTTCTATTACAGCCAATCAACTTGCACAAAAACCAGACCTCAAGACATTTAGAGCCAATCACCCATCAGAACAATAAACCGAAGCACCTTTCTCATCACTTTAATAAGAGAAAACAACCGTAACATAAAAAAAAACTCATATAAAACAGCTTTTTATCCCTCCTTCACCAGCTTAAATTTCTCTTGTATCAGTAACAACCTAATGATTTTGAACCCAGCAAACAGTTATCGCAATTAAGAGTATAATATATAATCTCTGTACTTCCTCTTATATACCATAATTAAGTTCTTCACCTTGACATGATACCCAATGACGTTAACTTACAATAATGATAATAATAATGATAATAATAATGGGTTTGATAAGCAGACAACTCACAGCGATGAAAGAAAACGGGATTGATTCTCGTTTTCTGTTTCATTACACTCCTGACGCTTCATCTCTTCTTCTCTTCCTTTTTCTCTTCTCTCCCTCTCTTCTTCCCCTTCTCTTCCCCTCCCCCCCAACCCCCCTGAGGTCAACCGGCACCTTCATGACCCCGACAGATGTTTGGAGGTCATAAAATGCATCCGAGTAGCGATAAGCTCTTCATTGACCTTCCAGAGACTCTGTTCCGTTGTCTGGTGTTTTTTCCTTTCTCTCTCTCTCTCTCTTTCTTTATCTCTCTCTTATTTTCTTTCTTTTTCCTTTCTTATTTTTCTTTGATTACTTGCTCTCTACTTGATTTTTGTAGTTTTTGTTTTCCTTTATCATTTTCATATTTTACTTATTATTATTATTATTATTCATCTTCGTCCTCCTCCTCCTCCTCCTCCTCCTCCTCCTCCTCCTCCTCCTCCTGATCCTCTAGTTTCCCATGTCTGGTAACTGATTCACAACATGTTTTCCTTCTATAAGTCAGAGAATAATCCTAATTTATGCATCCTCTCTCTCTCTCTCTCTCTCTCTCTCTCTCTCTCTCTCTCTCTCTCTCTCTCTCTCTCTCTTGTTTTCTTTATCTTGAAGTATAAATTTTCACATTGGTTATTCTTTTTCTTCACTTTTTGTTTCTTTTCAATTGTGTAACTGTTCTTTTTCTTCCTTTTTCTTTTTTTTTTACTTCCTGTTTTTTTTTATATAATTTTTATTTAGTGTGTAAGTTTTCTTTTTCATGTCCGTTGTTCTCTCGATTATTTCACATGATTTTGCGTTTTGTGTCCCCCCCCCTCCCCGGTCCATTCCTTTGTCTCGTTCGGTCCGTCTTAGTAAAGTGGATTAAGAAAAGAAAAGAAAAAGCAGAAGACAATCAGATAGAGAGAGAGAGAGAAAAAAAGAAGTGCAATGACTGTGTATCAATCATATTTTTCTCTATAACAAAACAATAAAAAACACTCAAATTGGTAAAAAAAAAATATATATATCGATGTTCACTTGTTTCCTAATCTTTTTTTTTTTAAACTGATTTCATAAATACTTTTAGTGTGATATTTTTTGACATTTTTGCTTTTAATTAAGTTACAAGGAATTATTTAATGTTTCGCGTCGATGGTGTTAGAGTGTATAAGTGAAGAATGATTTATATATTTTTCTTTTTCATCTTTTTCTGTGCGTCCTGAGATGCTTGCAATGTTACATGATCAATGGTTGTATTGTAGTCAGTCATATTATCAACTGTGTCTCATTGTGTGTGTGTGTGTGTGTGTGTGTGTGTGTGTGTGTGTGTGTGTGTGTGTGTGTGTGTGTGTGTGTGTGTGTGTGTGTGTGTGTGTGTTTGTGTGTGATTTATTACCAATTCCGGCAGCGGCAGACACTTACATACACAAACACAGACACACACACACACACACACACACACACACACACACACACACACACACACACACACACACACACACACACACACACACACACACAGGACAATGAACCCATCACAAGAGAACGGAAGATTGAGCCCAATTTTCACAGATAATTCCACATCTTCTTCTTCACCTCACCTCGACATGCATACACCTGGCTTCCACACACACACACACACACACACACACACACACACAGGTTGGGTTGTTTTCGCTAACGGACCACCTAGGGCTGAGGTCATTTTGTGTGTCCTGCCTTGAGTCTGGGAACACGTCAGGTAGTGAGATAAACAGAACACTTTGATTGACGACTTAACTTCCTTTCTAGTGGGACTTTCTATACCTTGAACATTTATTTCTTGATTATTTATATATTAACTTTTACAGAGAAGATTTTATTCATATACTTGAAACGTGGGATGATTTTATTTTGCTTTTCATTCTACGGTTCATTCGTTCTAACAGCGCTTCACACTTACGTTTCACACCTGCGCAGTACACTTCGTTAACTAGACAGACACCTCGTTGTGGGTAAATTCCGCATTCAGCTCTTTTCGTATATATATAAAATCTCGTTTTTGTCACATCCCATCAATGTTTAATTTCACGCGAACCAACTTTCAACAAAAGACAAATTTATACTAAACTTCATTATGACTTCCGCTGCATACATCTTACCTCAAATTTATTACTAATGCATCTCTACCATCTCTAACAACCCCACTTTTCCCTCTTCCCTCCCTCCTCCTCACTCTCCTTGCCCTGTTCCCTTGCTCCTCATTCATCTCCCTCCCTCATTCCTCCCCGTTTCTTCCCTCCTGTTTTTCTCTCCTTCCTTTGCTGTTGTGGGAATCTCTGAACAATGGAACGATACTGTGGACAGAGAACCTGGTGGAGGAGGAAGGTAATGGTTCTATCCGGAGGGTGTTCTTCCTCCTGTTATCATCACCACTACAATAATAATAATGATAATGATAGTAATAATAATAATGATAATAATAATAATAATAATAATAATAATAATAATAATAGTAATAGTAATAATGATAATGATAATAATAAAAACATATATAACTAGGACGATAATTACGACACACACACACACACACACACACACACACACACACACACACACACACACACACACACACACACACACACACACACAAGGACGCCCTCGATGACAAGACAATGAACATAATTAATACAAGGAAATGAAGTGAATATATAATGATGACCTTGAACACTCTTTACCAATTACCAGCTAAGTGTTAAGTCAACGTACACACACACACACACACACACACACACACACACACACACACACACACACACACACACACACACACACACACACACACACACAGTGAGGTAAACAAACACGTCAAAATACTGATAAATGGGCACGTGAGATAGAGATAGAGATAAAGAGAGAAGAGAGAGAGAGAGAGAGAGAGAGAGAGAGAGAGAGAGAGAGAGAGAGAGAGAGAGAGAGAGAGAGAGAGAGAGAGAGAGAGAGAGAGAGAAATACTTAAGCTTATCTAAAGATCTTGTTTTCTCCCGCATGAAAGAAAGAGGGGTCAAAAGTGCAGTAGATAGGTAGGGAGGGAAGGAGATATAGGAGGAGGCTGGTAGGGGGGACGGGGGTAGGAGGTG
>JAPQNM010000012.1:1788066-1810566 GCA_029783475.1 Metacarcinus magister | reverse complement strand
AGGGAGAGAGGGAGGGACACGTTGCCTAATCCTCGCACCCTTGACACGTGCAATCTTTTTGTTGGGCCTCACCAAAGAAAACGGAATGACGTCGCAAGATAAATATTTGGCTCCTTTGTCCGCATACAACCCACGAGAGAGAGAGAGAGAGAGAGAGAGAGAGAGAGAGAGAGAGAGAGAGAGAGAGAGAGAGAGAGAGAGAGAGAGAGAGAGGTGGACTTATTGGTTTCGTATTTTTTTCTCTCCCTTCCCAAGTATCTACGTGATCTTCATAACTCCACACACACACACACACACACACACACACACACACACACACACACACACACACACACACACACACACACACACACACCTGGTCTGTTATTATTTTCTTTGCCCAGGTAACGGTAAACATAAGATCCGTGGCATCCATCTTTGTTATTATTATTTTTTTTTGTTACCATCTCATCCCATCCAGCATATTTTTTTTTTTCCCTCTCTCTCATTCTCTTCTTTCTACATTTTTGCATTTCTTTCTTTAGTGATCAGTTTATCATCCCTGTTACTTCTTCTTCCTCCTCCTCCTCCTCCTCCTCCTCCTCCTCCTCCTCCTCCTCCTCTTCCTCCTCCTCCTCCTTCTCCTCCTCCTCCTGCTCCTACTAACGCTAACTATGGCATTTCAAGCGTCACGCCACACACTCTATACCTTGTCCTTCGCCTGAGTCACACACGAGTTCCCTTTGTAAGTAGAGCATGGGCTGGAGGGGAACAAAAAAAGAAAAAAAAAAGAGAGAAAATTGTTGTACTATATTTTTTCCACTGCACTTTTTTTTTTCACTATCTATCTGCCAAGAAAAAAGAGTTATGAAGGTGCTAACAACTGATGATTACAGGTGTGTGGAAGTCTAATTTGCCGCGTGTGTGTGTGTGTGTGTGTGTGTGTGTGTGTGTGTGTGTGTGTGTGTGTGTGTGTGTGTGTGTGTGTGTGTGTGTGTGTGTGTGTGTCCTTCGTTACAAAATGTTTCCAGTACCGAGGGAAGGAAGTGGGAGGAAGGGAGGGAAGGAAGGAGGGAGGGAAGGAAGGGGAGAGGAAAAAAGTAGACAGATGGAAGGAAAAGAGTGAGAAGAGAGAGTGAAAGTGAAGGAAAGAAAAGACAAGAATGTAGGGTTGATGTATGTGGAGGGGGGGGAGGAGGTGAGAGATGGAGGAAAAGAACGGGGGGGGGGATGAGGGATGGAGGTAAAGAAAGAAATTAAGTAAGAAAAGAAAGAAAACAGAAAAAAAATCCTTAAGTAGAAATTTGTAGAAGATAATATATATAAAACGATTAAATAAACAAATAAATCAATATAAAAAATACGAAATAAACCTTAAAACTACTAACATTCTAAAATTCTAAATAAATAAATAAATATGATAAATATAACTACATTAAAACTCCACACACACACACACACACACACACACACACACACACACACACACACACACACACACACACACACACACACACACACACTGAGGTGAAGATAATTTTTCGTCCTTGAATGGAAAAGGTGTAACATTTATCATTCAAATTCTTCCTCCATGCACTGATATTTATCATTCTTTTGTCTTCCTACACATGTTCTTAATATATTATGTCTTACTTCTGTCTATCTATCTGTCTCTCTGTCTGTCTGGAATATCTTCTGTTTTAATTCTGTCTATCTATCTGTCTCTCTGTCTGTCTGGAATATCTTCTGTTTTAATTCTGTCTATATATCTGTCTCTCTGTCTGTCTGGAATGTACGTATGTAGTTGCGGATTCTTTAAAAAAAATCTTATCTGTCATTTGTTTTTTCCCTATATTCGTTTTCGTCAAATTACTTATTCACGTACATACAAACGCCTTTAAAATGGGCTACACTGAAAGCACTTCCCTTCACATACTTTAATGACTTGAAAATCCTGTCACTCTTTTCACAATGTATATAGATAACTTAAGAAAGAATTACGGTAAAAAAGTAAATGAATTAATAATAATAAAAAAAGGACTAATCTACAATGGCTCCGGTTTGATATAATTTTTAGGTCGTTGAAAATGTCTTCGTTCCTGTCTGTCTTTGAAAGTTCTGAGGTGCGAATGTGTTGATTATCTTGAGACTCTGTCGTTTGTTTAAGTGTTTCTCCGGAGTGGTGACTGCATTAACCCTGTACATAATGGGGAGCGTCTTAATAATAATAATAATAATAATAATAATAATAATAATAATAATAATAATAATAATAATAATGGGTAGTATAACGATGATGGGACCCAAACAGTCACTCATGCACTCCACGCGTCACCAATACTTATGAAAACTGTCCTACTCTCAAATTTTCCGAATCTGTTTACGTTCACCACCTGCACTCCACTCCACTCCACTCCACTCCACTCCAACCTCCCTTGAATCCTGTCCCACTCGAGCGTGTGTGAGGATGGAAGAGGAGGCCACGACCACTTAATAAAACACTAACTTAACTAACCTAACCAAATCAAAGTTCAAATCAATAAAATAATATCAATGATAAAATAAACTTTAATCATCACAATAATTAAGACTGCAATAAAGTAGCATCCACGAGTTAATTCTTCAATATTCTAAACTTAATTACTATCATTAACACCCCAATAGTCACTTGATAGTTAGTAATCAGCATGAACACAGCTCTGCACCTTATTAATTAGATGATCTTAACTTAGTCCTTAAACTAATGCTAATCACGTTACAATAGACTTAACCCAAAATAAAGTAGGAGAAAGTGTGTGCACTGAAGGAGTGCCTGACTGACCAGACCTAAAAAAAGAGAGAGAAAGTGAGAGAGCGAGAGAACGCTGAGGGCAGAAGAAGCCCTGACTGCTGCTGCCTGACTTCTGCTCACTTGGCATGTCCGCTGTGCCTTCTGTTTTGCAGGCCTGCCACCCGCAAGAGGCAGTCATGTCGTTGAATATCCCAAACTTAACACCTTTACTGTTGGCGGAGACTATAGCAATCCGTTCAGCAAGGGTAAGTTGTCCTATCAGAACATCACGCACCACATCTTCCACTTCCTGATAGCAGGTCACGTGTACAAAGGCATCTGGGGTGAGGATCTGCTAGTCTTGTGGGATTCATGAGGTTCACCCATTGACGTGCCCTTACCGCTCCCTCCCACTGTCCTGCACGTCCCCACCTTCCACCCCCGGGATTCACTCTTCAGACATACTATTAACCACTGCAGAGAGAATACTGTAGGACACAGCCTCTCTCCTGCGGGACCACAGTACATATAACGTAGCATGGTAGGATCCGCTATACAGTGCCTGCCTATAGTGAATATCTACCTTTTGCCTACACAGTATCTCCATTATTATTTGTGTTATAGTGGTTACATAGTCGTGCCTAACTATAGTGATGGAAGAATCAGGGTCTGACTGTTTCATAGGGTTGTGATGCAGTAGCTGAACACAGTCTCCTAGCATATCAGTATAGAATATCAGTTTTCTTTCTCATTGTACAAGAAATGTTCAATGGTTGCATTTTATCATGAATCAAACCACACCAGTAAACACGTGACATCTGGATCATGTTTTATTAGTTGTGCTTCACAGACTCAGTACACTGTTGCCAGACACGGACCACCACCGTGATGCCTCGCCGCCCTAAACTAGTGGCTTTGCTAGACCCCAAAAAGCTTACTCGAGGCAACCATTAACCTGCTGATAATTGCCTTTCAGATTTATATTTGCTTCTTGTCGACCAAATGGTGAACGATCGACATAAATAAGTTTGCTATTTATGAAAAAAATTTAATGTTTGACAATATTTGTTATTGACTTGTCATATATAATAGTATATGGAGTAGTAATTATTGTTTATGCTAATGTGACATTCTGTCCTCTTGACTAGAAATGATGACACATTAATCTTCCTTCACCTCCCATCATCTGGCTTTAGAGGTGTTTCAAGGCCCTTCTCTCCCTCCCTAACTCATCTTTGCTCAACACTTTGCAGTGGTTGGTGGCAGCAATGGTCAGATGGCACCTGTGTACGTGCCAGGGAGTGGTGACGAGCTGGAGCCTGTGGCCATCCAGGTGGTGGAGGCCACCCCGGTAATCATGGCTCGAGCCGTGGCCAGCTCCACCCCAGAACTGGCTGCCATCAGGCCTTCCTCACGCGGTGATTACTTCACCAAGACTGTGTACGGCTTCTTGGACTTCACCACCACCGTGGGCGACACAGTGATGGTGTTCACGCCGCAGAGCACAGTCGACGGTGGGTGTATAAGGCAGTCTTAAAGGAGGCTCTCAAGGGTTTGGGGACTGAGTGAGAGTAAGTGGGGATCTCTGAGCCGCGGGTAAGCTGAGTGTGTGTGTGTCGTGCTATTTTTATCATCCTTTTTTTATTTCCAGAACCCACGACCACATCCTCCGTGAAAGCCCTGTCACCAAGGAAGAGTCCGCCCACAGGACGCCGTGCCAAGCCTGCGCCCACTCCGACCCAGCGGAAGGTGTCAAGCACCACAGCGCCTCCCATCTCACCCCAAAAACTGAAGCCTCATGTTTCCTCCACCCTCGAGGCTTCCTTCTTTGAGCCCACTACTACGCTGGCTCTCGAGGAGCTGTTCTCTGCGACTCCCCGCGTCCCTGAGCCTCAACCACAGTCTAAGGTTCAATCAGCAACGCCAAAGCCAAAGTCCACAACGCCGGCGAGACGTCCCTTCGCCTTCCGCCATCGGAACAAGGACACCGAGTCCTCTACTACGGGATCACGGCGCCGTCTTGACCTCAATTACTTTTTGACACGTAAAAAGACTGAAGCAGAGCGGCCGAGGGTGGGTGGGTCCACTCTGGTCCCCATCACGGTAGAAGGCACCGGAACCCTGACGGCTCTGGCCACGCGCGTAACGCCAGCACCACCACCTGCTCCCTTGCCGCTGGTTACGCCCTCCGAAGTGGTAATCAGCGCCACACAAGGCTTCGCCTCCCTAAGCGTCATCGGTCCCTTTAGCACAGCAATTAACAACGACCTGGGTCAGGTAAGTCAGCACTATGACTTCCTGGCCAGCGAGGCGCCACTGCAGGCTAGCCGCACTTACGACCTGCTCGACGCTAGTGCCAACACGGCCACCAGCTTCCCTACAGGCATGGTGACCACGATGGGCGGGACCATTGTGGCTGACGGCCACACTACCGTACACGAGACCAGCGTCATTGGTACCTACATCGACGGCAAGTACGCACAGGTACTCAGGAGCACCTCACGCATCTTCCATAACACCCCGTCACCACCGGTAGTCATACTGTCCAGTCCCACGCTTTCGCCCCAGTACGAAACCATCAGATCAGTCATCCAAGGATCGGCGACACAGTTCATCACACCCCAAGCCACGGCCTCCCTGCCCCTTGAGTCTCTCTTCTCAGATCAGTCCACCGGAAGCCGCGACAGCCGCACCGCAGAAGATGGTAAATCCCTCATCCAAGCCAGGTTGAGGTCTGCACTCTCCAAGAGGCGTGGCTCCCATGAGTCTCCTTCCCAACCCCGTGCACAACCACAAGACCCATTTGTTGACGAGGAAGAAGAACACGACCTCCAGAGATCTGGCACCAACCTCCGTCCTTCTTTCAAGCTGTTTTCGCCATCTTCAGCTAGAAAGACGCCTGATGTTAGAACGTCAGTACGCCGTGCACAGGAAGTGAACACCCACTACGCTCGGTCACCGGAGCCAGAAGCTCGTACCTTCAGACCGCGTTATAAACCCACAGCCACACGACGCTTTGCTGCCGGCCGACCTACCAGGTTACGACCCTCAGCTTCCGGCCCCAAACGACCTAGCCGTCCCGCCTCCCGCCTACGCCCAAACGCTTCGCCGCCACGCCCCAAGCCTACCGGAATCCGACGCCCTGCGTTCCCTGAGGTTGTGTATGAGGAGCCGCAGGAGCCAAAAGAAAACTTTGACCATCTTGAGTATCATCTGTCGCCTGAAGAAGCTCCCGGCCTGGCTGATACCGGCGAGGAGACGCTGGCCGTGGTGACCAGTACTGTTGCCAACGAGGACTTCGATTTGGTGGTGGAGCTGGCAACAGTACGTTCTCTCCATACCTTCCGCGTCGGCACCACCATGAACACCCGTTACGTCACCTTCACCAAAACGTTCACCCTCGACATCCAGCCGACTGTCCCGCCACAGCTGGACGTGCCCACCAGCCCCATCGACGACCACCTCTACGAGACGCCTCTTTTTGAAAACATTCTTGGCAGCGGCTCGAGGGACGTGTCCACGCTACCTCCTATGGAGATTGGCGCTGGTGACATCGGGGCGTTGCTGGAAACGGTGACAGAGACCTTCAGTACGACGGAGGTGATGGAGAAGACGTCAGTGCTGCCTGTGCTACAGTCTGGTGGCACCACTTTCCATACGCTCACTCAAACCTACCACATCACCCGCGTGGTCACGGCCTACAAAACTATACCGCCCTTCCAAGCCTTCTCCTTCATTCCCGAGAACTCCCTCAACGAGTTCAATGGACAGCTGCTGGCCGAGGGAAGTGAAAATGACGAGGCACTGCTGCCCGGGGAAGTGGAGCTCGACCCCAACGGCGAAGTGTTGGTGCGTGACCCCAGCCTCGCCCAGCTCGCCGGAGGACAATTCAACCCGGATGCCTTGGAGCAGCAGCTACACCCCGAGCTGGCGGCAGCTTTGCAACAGCGTCAACAGCAGCAGCAGCAGCAGCAGCCGCAGCAGCAGCAAAAGCAGGTGGCACAGCAAGTCAACCCTGTCGGTGGAGTGCCCCAGCTGCTGTCTGGCCAATTGTCGGCGCCTTCTGATCCCTCCATGGCCACGCCGGGCCTCACGCCGGAACAGGTGCAGCAGCTGGCTTACCTGCGCCTCCTCAACCCGTACGGCTTTGGTGGGTTCCCGCAGGTCCAAGCACCCAGCACCACCGTCACCTCCTCGCCCGTCACCATCACCACCGACATCATCACTACTTCCACCCGTGTTTTCCGCGTCATCTTCAACGCGCGGCCCATCATGACCACCATCAGCAGCGTGGAGACGGTGCACACTACCCTCACCACCTTCACCACCTCCACCGTAACCGTCACACCTTCCCTCCAAGGCGGCTTCCCCTTCCCCTTCCCTGCCTCGCCCTTCCAGCTGGGTTGAGTCCCGCTGCCACGCTGTCCAAGAGTGCTGGCCGCTCACCTTCACACTAACTCATACTGTTCTCACGCCTAACACACTGTTCACTATACTTGGGATGAACTCCAACACACACACACACACACACACACACACACACACACACACACACACACACACACACACACACACATTACGGCTTAATATCATATCATACCCACTCGTCTCCGCTCAAATCTTGAATACATTGTATGCAATAAAGTTTCCCCCCCAAAGATAACATGAAATCTAGCAATGCAGGGACAAAAACTTCAACCAATAGATGCTGGACCTAAGATTTCACCCTCAAGCTAACCGACACTCGCCTCAGCGGCCTCACACACACGTGGCTTCCGAAAGATACTGGCTTGGGTCTCGAGTTAATCACATTGCAAGAGTTGGTCAATTTTCAGGTTATGAGTTCATTGAAACATCGTATTTTTATCCGATAATACCAAACTACCAGATGCTACTTGATACTAAATAAGAATTACTCCTTTTAATTCCTTATCGGTATTTAGATGGAATTTTATGATATTCCGTCGTTTTTTGTATTTATTATATAAGAAAATATAAAATTAGTCTCCTTTAGGTTCAAATTACATGATACACAGACAATAGTTCCCTGTAGTGTTATCTGTACTTGGTTTTATCGAGATATTCCTCGTCTATAATTACAAAAATGTATATAATTAAGGGAAAACAAATGCATATGTAAATAATTGTAAATATAATATATAGGTAGATTATTTCCATCCTCACCCTCGCTTTGACTAGGCTAGAGGGATTACTGTGTAGTGGAAAATCTTATAATAGTGTTTTTTTTCTCTCTCTCTCTCTATTTATCTATCTATCTATCTATCTATCTATCTCTTCTCAGCTGTCTCATCTTCGTTTCATTACTATTCCCATTGTTGTCCTACGGTTAATATATATATTTTTTACACTTAATATTTGTATGTTTTGTGGACGTGAGTGTTTCTTCTGAGTGAATGCAGATCATGTAGCTTGGTCACAGTAAACAAAATTATATATATATCGTGACTGTACTATGAATAAATCTGAACAAAGGTGATAGAGTTGTTTTGATCTACTTGTCAGGATTATGTGTATGTAATAAGCGTTTGTATATACGTCTTTATTCCCTTGACTTGAAGATGAGGTTCAGGCGGGTCTTTGAATACTATATCTTAATAGGAAATAATAATGACCTAATACCATGTTGAATATACTCTTTAAAAGCTACTGAATAAAAAAAAGCAAAGCTATATAACCAGGCATTTCATAGATTTCAATAAGCTGTGTAAAAAAAGATGGTTACTCTCATAATGATATAACGCATTTACTCCCCTGCCCAGAGAGTGAAAATTAAACAAAAAACCACTAAGGCTGAAGTGAAGCCAGCTGGACCAGTCAGTCAACCATTAATTATTGGTTTGTAAAGTTTCTCCACCAGGAACAACCACAATGATGGTAGTCCAGTGTTGTTGTGGGAGTCTGAAGCAGGTGCTCAAATGGTTACCGACTCCTCGGTCTGGTTGTAAATTATAATGAATTACTCGCAGCAATTTTTTTTCTTTCTAGTCATTCAAATGTTTAAATCAGCGTTTGTTAATTTTGATTTGTCAGTAGCCGCTTACCACAACAACAGCAGCAGTAACAACAACAACAACAACATCAACAACAACAACAACAATAACAACAACAACAATAGTTACAGCAAGGTAGGTAGGTAGACATTAGGTACTACTACTATTACTACTATTACTACTGTTACTGCTGCTGTTCCTGTTACTGTTACTACTACTATACAAATAATGATAATGATGATGATGATGATGACATAATAGTAATGATAATAATGATAATGATAGTAATAATAACACAATTAACAATACTGATAACATTACTACCAATATCACTACAACCAATAACACCACCACAACCACCACCCACTAAGATAGGCCTTCAAAGTAACCTAACTAACCTGCTTCCTTTCCTTGAACCATGACGTAACCAACACCAACGCTTCAGGCTGTGACTCTGTCCTTGCGTTGCCTCACCGGTGGACTGCCAGCGCACAACTGACAGGGGCTGGCAGCGTTGAGTCATTCCCGCGTTAAGTGTCACATGAACGATGGAATGTTAAGGAAACGAATGACACTAGACAGACAGAGACGAGACAGCCTTCCTCAACCTTCCTCAATCTTTCCTATTCCAGTCACACTTTCAGGATGCATCGCCACATCCTCCTCATCCTCCCTTCTCGTCCCCTCTAAAGCCTGTCTCCTTCCACACCCTCACAGCAGCTGCCATGAGTGTGGTAAATGTTATAAAGGACCAATTACATAATTGAACACTTTCAATGAATCATAAAGGAGTGAGGTGCAAGGAAAGATATATTCATTACATTCTATTGCATTCCATCACATTAAATCAGCGGTGAATATTGATAAACTTTAGTATATCGCATAAGATACTTTATTCTTATACAAGTTAATGAGTTGGATTTCGAGTACTAAAAAGTGGAGTTAAATATTTGGAGGGAGAACAAGTACAAAAATAAGGACGAAGGTTGACTCTTAAACAAATGCAGTTCTTGGAAAAAAAAGATTCTTAAAATCAATATATGAGTTTGAAATACTTAAGAATACAAATGAAAAAGTGAGGTATTGCAAATTTCAAAATGAGTTGAATGTCCTTACAAATCCAGTTTTTTGTAATAGGAAAAGATTGCAAATGTTAAAGTTCGTTCGGGTTCTGGAATTCATCTGGTAATACTCTCCTGTGTAACAGAGTGTAACAAGGTGTAACAGAGTGTAACAAGGTGTAACAGAGTGTAACAAGGTGTAACAGAGTGTAACAAGGTGTAACAGAGTGAGGCAGTCTGAAGGTGAGTGTGTGAGAGGCAGGACGACGGAGATAAGGATGAAGACACTGAGAAGACGTGCAGCACATTCCTTAAAACGTTCACTGGTTAGTAGGAAATAAAAAATTGAAGTTCAGAGAAAAGGAAGAAAGAAATATACCAAGGTAAGATAAGCAACAAAAAAAAAGGAAAAAAAAAATACATGTGAACAGGAAATCATAAATGTTTCCTAGAATATAATGTTTCACTTCTCACTCAGATAAAAATAAGATATTATTTTTGACAATAAACTTTACTCAAAGGAGGAATAGATAACATATTCCTCAGTGGGTCTTAGAGGTGGATGGACGAGAATGGAAGCCCCTGACGAGGATCACACCTCCTTTGGCTTGATCCTCATCGTCACCTTATCCAACACGAAAGGCGTCCGTTTCCCGTCCTCATCTGCCCACCATGTAAGGAAGGAGGCGTTATGGCGGTTTGGTACGACTGGGAAGAGGCCGTTGAGGTGGGCGTCGTAGCACCTGTACAGACCACAGGTAATGAATCAAGCGAGCTTCTGAATCACAGGTGTTAGGGACTTGGTGAGGTGAGAATACGTTACCTCGATTTAGACTGACTGCTTAGAGTATTGATAACGATCTTTACCTGAAGGCCTAGAAGTGACAGTAAGTATGAACTAAAATAATACATACCAGCAATAAGTGTAGAAATTCAATCAAATTCTTAAGATAGAATATACAAGAGAAACTAATGCTTAAGAAGTTATAGAAAGAAACTACTATATTCCTCCACCTACAACCACTACTGTTACTACGTTTACTACTACAACTACTACTACTACCATCACCACTACAACAACCACTACTACTTCTACTACTACTAACCTATCGTACCACCAGCCACCAGTGAATTCCGCGGCGCAGTTCCCGGCTTTGTAGAGGTCGTTGTCCCTGTCGCTAGTGGAGAAAGAGCGTCCGTGGTGGTAGGTGAAGGCGTCCGTGGTGTTGCCGGAGAACTCACCGAGATACACAGGGTAATCTGAAGCCTCGTTACCCACCCGGAATGTGCTGGTGAGAAGCGGAAGTGAAATCAACAGTAAGAAAAGAAAACAAATATAGTATCACTAAAATAAGCTAATTTAGTGAGTCTCAAGCTAATTTAGTGACTCTCAAACCGTTTTCTTTCCTCCTAGTAAAAGAAAATAAACTTAAAGGTAAACTCAACTACATCAATATCATACTCGTACCAAGACTTGACGGAAAACAGAAGATTATGTCAAACTGTTCATTGCCACTGTGCTCACTTCCGTTTCCTCAACCTCTACATCTTTATATAATTACACCTTGCCCAGGACGTAGTATTAATTAAGCTTTACCTCACCTGTACACACCCAACACCCACCTGTAGGCCACCCAGTAAGGACCTTTCTCATAGTCTTGAAGGTCAATATGCAGCTGGTACACCTTCTGATTGGTGAGGACGTGCAGGAAGTCATTTCCAATCCAGAACTCTGTCTCCACGTCCCCAAAACCTCTCTTGTACTCGTCCCAAACTCGGTCGAAATTTACCTGAAGGAGTGGCAGCAGAAGGTAGCGTGTGAGGTGATGAGGGAAGGGAAAAGAGGATGATAGGATAGGTAATCAGGAGTGTTACAAGGGCGTTTAACACGTGACCCACCTGCTCGTGCACTCTCGCCCGTCGCTGCATCACGAGCCACCCCCCGTCGTCGCCTTCCATCTCGCACAACACATCCCGCCCGTGTATAGGAAGGTGGTAGACTCCGGTGGCGTTGCGTCCGTTCTCATAGAGGTCCTGGCAATCAGTCGCCTCCATGTCAACCATCTAGAAAGTCAGCGTTGTAAGTGCTTATTAAAAGGCGTTTACGTTGTAGTCTCATTGATAAGTAATTATTTATAAGTAAAGGTATATGGAATAGAATAAAGGAATAAAAAACTACTCAGTCTCCCTCCTGTTGGATATATCCAGGTGTGACTTACCTGGTGATTCACGTCCTTGTCCTTGTCCTTGTCCTTGTCCTCCAGCAGGTGCCTCAGGTCAGCCAGCTCCTCAGACACGTGGTCACGGAACATACGCATCTCCACCCGCGTCCTGTCCACTCCATTGTCGACACTGTTACGGATGTTGTCGATGCTCCTCTCTAGGCTCCCCACGGACTCCTTCACATCCCTGAACGAGTCCTGGAGATCCGTCACACTCGCCTCCTTCGCTGCGCTGCCCTCCACGCGGGTGATGGCGTCCTTAAGGCTGTGTGTCGTGTTAGCTAAGAGTGTCCTGATCAGTCTGACGTAGTAGTCCATCGTGGGGTCCTCTAGGCGGGTTTCCTGCTGGCTGTGGACGGCCGCCAACACCCACACCACCGTCACCACCAACGCCGCCCAGCCCGCCATGTCGCCGCCGCCACCCCTCCGTCAGTCCGGCCTTGAACTCACTATCTCGTGCACGTAAGGATGACCCTGGCAAAGCTACATTACTCTTAAGACCCGAGTAATGATCAAGGGAAGGTACACACACACACACACACACACACACACACACACACACACACACACACACACACACACACACACACACACACACACACACACACACACACACACACACACACACACACTCACGTAAACATAAACACAAACACTCGCTTGTTTAACAATAATATGACATTTTCAGCCCAAGAACACCACTATATTTTCTTTCTACGTCTTCTGCTTCGTGTTCATCCACATGCTTGCCCTCTTCCGCCCTTTTCACACTGTATTATCCCTCGATCTCACTCTCCTGTTAGAATGACGCACCTTCCTTCCCCTCTGCTTCTCTCCACTACAACAGAGATTTCTAGAGAGTGAGGGGAAGTAAGGACGAAGCCTCCTATTGGTCAGTCTTCTGTGACGTCATCTGTTTGTTTACAAGACCAGCTCAATTCCAAGAAGCCCTTGTGTTCCTCCCTCACTCAAGCCATAGCGCCCAGAATAGGAGTATCATCCTTGGTGTTGCTGAGCCGTGCCCTTGAGCGGTGGTGGTGGTGGTGGTGGTGGTCGTGGTGGTGGTGGTGGTGGTGGTGGTGGTGGTCGTGGTGGTGGTGGTGTGTGGTGTAACAGGTTGAGAGGAGCCAAAAACACCTACCATTGTTCCGCGATACGTGACCAGAACACAGAAGCAGCGCCATTTATATGTCCCACTGATCGCTGAAATAAATAAATGAATATATAAATGGATGAGTTTATGTATCTATCTATACCAAGAAGAATGATATGGATAAGAAAAATACTATATATTAATGAAAACGAAATGATTAATATATGACAGATTTTTGTGTGATGTGGTTACTAAGAGTATATGTACAACTATTTTTTTTTCTCTCTCTCTCTCTCTCTCTCTCTCTCTCTCTCTCTCTCTCTCTCTCTCTCTCTCTCTCTCTCTCTCTCTCTCTCTCTCTCTCTCTCTCTCTCTCTCTTTTCCCCTTAAAACGCCCCCAACCTTCCCTTCTCCTTGCCTGCACGAATGCTGTGTTCTACCTCCATGGTAAACATAACAAAAAAAGAATAATATGAATTATTTGACTTGTTACTGAAGCCAATACTAAACACAAGGTATATTGAGCGTGTGGAGCGTGATGGTCGAGGGTTGGGTTAGCCCGCCACTCACTCTTAACAATGTTCTACACAAAAGGCAACCAAAGGGCAAAGTTGCTTCACGCTGCATCATTTTCTTGTTTGTTTCTGTAACCAGATTACGTAAATAAATGATTAGAAAGCTCGGAGTATCCTTATAGCGTCACTCAACTAGTCTTTTTTTTACATTTATAAGTAATTTATTTTAATCATTCTATCATTACACTGATGATATTAAAGATATTATTCCTAATGCTAATTTTACTACTACTACTGCTACTACTACTACTACTACTATTACCACTACTATTTCTACTACTATTTCTACTACTGCTACTACTACTACTACAGTACTCTACTACTACTTTTTTTTTCTACTACCGATACCTCCACCCCATGTTTATTTATCAAATAGACGAGGGCTTCACTACTACTACTACTACTACTACTACTACTACTACTACTACTACTGTTATATTTATGATTATTATCATTATCATTATTATCATCATATTTATATAATAATGATAATAATGATAATAATAATAATAATAATAATAATAATGTTAATGATAATGATAATAACAATGATAATAATAATTATTATTATTATTATTACTATTATTATTATTACCATTATTATTAACATTATCATTATCATTATATTTATTATTAGTATCATTGTTATCGTAACTATCATCATCAACATCATCATCATTAAACTAGTATTGGTGAGCCATGTATATAATGAAGTGTTGAAACAGCTTTTGTATAGAAAGTTGTACAATATACTGGTGTTCTTGGATGCCATTTACATATAGCGGGTGTCAATAGTCTTTCTTATGTCCGAAAAGCAGAAGAATTTTTTTTTTCCCACACCCTGACCGGCTAAATGTTTCCATGTATTACTCCACGTGGCTCCACAGGGTGATGGTGAGGCTGGGGGAACACAACATTGCCACAAACCTAGACTGCCCCGCGTCCTCGTCAAAGTTTTGCTCCCCGCCGCAGGACCTGGCCCCCGAGGAAGTGTTTATTCACCACAACTACCATAAACGTAGCCTAGTCAGTGATGACATCGGCCTCATCCGCCTCGAGAGAAGGGCGAAGCTGGGACGTAAGTTTAAGCTCAAGGATAAAAGTAATAACGATAATGACGATAATAATAACAATAATGATGATGATAATAATGATAATAGTAATAACAATAATAATGATGATAATGATAATGATAATAATACTTTGACTTTGTTGATGGCGGTACAATCTTTAAGGAGGAGGAGGAGGAGGTGATGAGACGCACGTAATCATGGTTAGCTTTAAGACTCTTCCTTCTTCAATATTGGTGTGTGTAATGCATCACCTTCACGCCTTCACCCACGGCAGCATCAGTTCAGCCTGTGTGCCTTCCCCCGGCTGGCCTGGACATCGCGAACTTCTTGGACTCCCGCGATGCTGTGGTGGCCGGCTGGAGCGTCACTGAAGAGCAAGTCAGGTCCAAAATCCTTCAGGTCGCCGATGTTCCTCTCGCCAGCAGGAAGACATGTGGAATCCTTTATCCATTCCCATTATTGGAGGAGCAGGTAAGGTTGTTGGGTGACGTAAATAAAGTGCGTTCCTTGACACCTTGGTACCCATGCGGACTTGGATGTGACGTTAAAATTGACTGACTATATTATATTGATGATTTTACAAGTTGAGGTGACTGAGGTTTTTCCGAGGGTATTCAGGGTTTATCTTCAGCACTATTAGTATTGTTGTGTTGTATGGGTGAGTGTTGCTTCCTCCGCCTCACCTCAGTTGTTCCGCAGGTGTGTTACGGCGGGAGAGGTCGAGTGGATTCCTGCGCAGGGGATTCAGGGGGACTAGTCTTCCAGTCCGATCTAGAGACTTATCAGTTCACTCTGGTGTGTGTGTGTGTGTGTGTGTGTGTGTGTGTGTGTGTGTGTGTGTGTGTGTGTGTGTGTGTATGTGTGTGTGTGCGTGTGTGTTCTAGTGATGAAGTAGATGGCCGTCACTGATCTCTTGTGTAGTGGTGTAAGGTTGTCTTGGTACTAGCACGTTCTATCTTCCACAGCTGGCCATCGTGTCCTTTGGGTTGCCGATTTGTGGTTCACCAGGAATACCTGCTGTCTACACCAACGTCCCCTCTTACAGGAACTGGATTGTGAAGCAGCTCAAGCCTTAGTCGTCTTTCTCTTCAGTATTCTATAGGAGCAAGGTCTTTATTTTTTCCCAGGAACTGTATTTCTTTTCTTCAATGCATCACTCCCTTTGTGGTGCACTTTGACGTTCCCTAAGGCACTCTGCTTCCCCTCAGGATGGATTAGATCACCTCAAGGGAAGAAGGGAAGAAGAGTGATAGGAGTTCCCTTGAGTCCCCTTTGTTACTTCTTCTTCCTCCTTCGTCATCGTCAACATTTGTTCTTTAGCCAAACTAAGTAAACCTCTTCAATGACATTTCGTGATCCCAAAGAACTGATCAAGCTTTTTAAATTGGAATGTCTTTCTTGCCCTGTTGTTCAGAAAAGTCTTGTGAAATAACAACAAATAAATAATCATAATTGAACTTGCATTCCATACAACCACTTCATCATGGGTCAAGGTTTTTACTGAAGTTATAAATGAGTGCAGCCAACATGGAATGAAGATTATATGGTTTGTAAGTGAACTGGCTACAAATCTCGATGCGGATTTTTATTTCGTGTTGAGTTTTTTTTTTTTTTAATTCTGAGCAATTCTAAAAACCAATAATATTGACCAACAGAGAGAGTTTTATTGAATAAAGTTTTAGCAAATGATCATGAACAGATGATAATGATTTCATATATATATATATATATATATATATATATATATATATATATATGTATATATGTATATATATGTTTATATATGTATATACATATATATATATATATATATATATATATATATATATATATATATATATATATATATATATATATTATTTGCGTTTCTCAAAAATCTAGAAAAAAACTTAAATATTTTCTAGTTGACTCAAAGTAATTCATAAATATAAAAAAGATTAGATTATAAATAAATAAAATATAGAATAGAAATAATAGATCAATGATATTTATAACAAAAATCGTGGAAATATATTAAAACTTGACTAACGAGCAGATAGAGTGAGAGTGAGAGGTTGAACAGACATTAGTTCATCTTGTCCTTCCTGAGACTCTTCTGTCTCCGTGGCTCGGTCGGCAAAGCGACAACACCATTGTTAGTACGGAATAAAAATGTGTATATAAAAACAAAGACAGTAACACGAATTACTTCACTTCATAACAATGCAAGAACTGAATATTTCGTGTTATGTAAACGTGTCGAACGTGAGGTTCTATCATTGGGTTGGTGCTGAACTTCAACAGTTAGGTCACACAACACCTGTTACCGGATCAACTGTACTGGTGATGTTGTTGTGACACACCGGTTATTTAGCTTCATCCACCAGTATCCGTAACTCTACACCCACGGAGCGGAGTGTACCTGGCTGGGGACTCCTTGGGTATAGGGGAGCAGCGGCTTACAGGCCAAGTTATGTTTAATATACGTGACCTTCGGATCATCATATTGACAGAACACTGGCTGACGCTCGTGACAATTGTAATAAACTATACTCGTGTCCACTTATTCTTTCGCCATCTCTTCTTCCTCCTCGTCTTCCTCCTCGGATCTGTTGTCCTGCTCTCACACTTGTGTTAAACATCTGTACAGCACAGGAACCCACCCAAGCAGGTAATGTCATAATGTACCAATAGATAGTGTTACCTGGTCCTCTTATGTCCCTCCTTCTCCTCCTCCTCCTCCTCCTCCTCCTCCTCCTCCTCCTCCTCCTCCTCCTCCTCCTCCTCCTCCTCCAACGACTAATATTGCTACAACAACAGCAACAATAACAACAACTTCAGCTACTACTACTACTACTACTACTACTACTACTACTACTACTACTGCTGCTGCTGCTGCTACTACTACTACTACTACTACTACTACTACTACTACTACTACTACTACTACTACTACTACTACTACTACTACTACTACTACTACTACTACTACTGCTGCTGCTGCTGCTACTACTATTACTACTACTGCTGTTGCTACTACTATTACTACTACTGCTACTACTACTGCTACTACTGCTGCTACTGCCGCCAGAGGAAAAAAAACTATCGGGCAAAACTTCATGTGTTTCCTGATAGTTTTGCGTGTTGTTCACTCCCTCCCTTCCCCTCCTGCACTAGCCCCACTCCCCTTCTGATCACTTCTTTCCCCTTCAACTCTTGATTTGCCCCTCCACCCTACCTCCCCTCACACTGTTCTCCCGCGTCTGTGCTGTTTTGTTGCAGCCTCCATCTCATTACGTGCCGTGTTTCGTCAGGTGAGGGTGTGCACCGCCGTACTCTGAGGGCGTGCCAGGGTTAGTTAGGCCACAAGGTGCTACCAAGCTCACGTTGGAGACATCACAAAGGTAGTGTTAAGGCGGTGGGTGATGCGTGTTACGAGTTCAACCCAAGCAGACTTGTGGTGTTGTGAACCAAAGCCGATCACGGCGGCTCACCGGCTCACTTGAAGACATGAATAAAACTAATAAGAAAAATTTATAATTTAAGCAATTATATAAATATATATATATATATATATATATATATATATATATATATATATATATATATATACACATATATATACATATATATATATATATATATATATATATATATATATATATATATACATATATATACATATATATACATATATATATATATATATATATATATATATATATATACATATATATACATATATATACATATATATATATATATATATATATATATATATATATATACATATATATACATATATATACATATATATATATATATATATATATATATATATATATATATACATATATATACATATATATATATATATATATATATATATATATATATATATACATATATATATATATATATATATATATATATATATATATATATATACATATATATATATATATATATATATATATATATATATATATATATATATATATATATATATATATATATATATATATATATATATATATATATATATATATATATATATATATATATATATATATATATATATATATATATATATATATATATATATATATATGCATTATTTTTTTTTTAACACAAACAAAAATGGTTTATTAAAAGTTAATATGAAAAGACACGGAATAATGGTGTTCAGAATGAATAAACAAGGTAAATGCCGTATCTTATGATGTCAGTTTTCCTTAAACTAGAGGAAGTCTTGTGTATTGTGTGTGTACGGAGGTGTAGCATTAGGCTGCACCGTGATTTGTGAAGAAAAAATATCGAGAAGGGATGAATGCAGTGATACGATAATTATTTAGGTTTTTTCTTTTCTTTCAAAAACACAAGATTCCATCCGCGTATCCAGGCAATGTTGACAAATGATGTTGTTAACCAACTCATGTGCATTAATTCATCTTAATTACTGAAGTGTGCATCGATGTGGTTATGAAATGAATGTTATCAACACGTGTTATTCTTTAGGTGTGACAACCTGCCAGGATGAGCTGGAGAATGTGGTGCTGCGTGCTGCTGGTGACGGTGGTGCTGATGACGAGGGGCGGCGAGGCCTGGCCAGGTGAGTGTGTCTCAATAATGGCATTGAACAAACAACCTTCAAGGATATGATGCAGAACAAAACTTAATATTCATGAAGCTTCATTCTTTGAACTTTTCCTTAAAACTTCACTTACAACATGAAAGTTAAAGTGAGTGTTTTGTATGCACTTCGAAAAAAAAAAAAAAAAAATCCAATGTGAGTGGAAAAAAGTAAGAAACCATCACAGTAGAAAACGACAAAGCTTTGAGACTCAACTAAGTATTACCAACAGGTGGTCTGCACCAGTCTGGGGGAAGCTGCTCCTCTGACAGCGTCGGTTCGCCATGCTATGTAGTTAAAACAAGAGCAGAGCGAGCAGCGGGGCAGGCGACAGAGGACGTGGAAAAGGTGTGAGAAATAAACAAAGGAGTTTGATGGTCATTCAAAACTACACTTCAAACAAGGTACTCTAACAACTTTCCGTACATAACCATTTTCTTTATGTATTTCAGGAGGAACACACACAATCACCCCAAGAACGGAAGGCCATCACTTCAGCGCGAGGCGAGGGCTTGCTGCCGAGGAGTGATCAATGCGGCGAACGGTCCCGTAAATCATACAGGGTGACGTTTGGGGAGGATGCCCCCCTCGCCGCCTACCCCTGGATAGCGATGCTCGGCTATAGGAGTAAGGAAGGAGGAGGAGAAAGGAAGAGAAGGAGAAAGGGAGAGGAGGAGGAGGAGAAAAAGGAGGAAGCGAAATACATACAAAATAAATGAGTTAGTGAAGACTATAATCAACTAATATTGAATGATCTCATAAGTAAAACACTTAATAATTTCAATGATAGATGTAGGAAACAAATCCGTACCAAATCTAGAAACAATTGAAGGCATGAATACTACTACTATTTCTTTTTCCTTCGTGGCCACAGACGCTTCACACCCGACGTGGAAGTGTGGCGGTACACTTATCAACAATCGCTACGTGGTCACCGCCGCCCATTGCGTCCATCCCATCCACGCTGATGACGATCCTAGCGTGGGTCCAGTGTGAGTCCTACGCATCCCTCCCTTCACTGCCTTCACTGCCACACCACCTCATCATCCCCTCATCACCCCTACCAAAGCATTCCTTCCTGGTGTGTTATACTCTCAACACTCACGTTCCTCCACAGGCTGAAAATTAGGCTGGGAGAACACAACCTTTTGTCGGAGCCAGACTGCCCTGAAGACTACATTGACTCACAATCCTGCTCCCCTTACCACCAGGACTACCTCGTGGAGGATGTGACCTGCCATGAAGAATACAATTCTGAATCCCTACAACATGACATCGCTCTTATCCGCCTCGCCAGTCCCGTAACATTCGGACGTATGTATTGCTGCTGCTGCTGCTGTTGTTATTACTGCTACTGTTGTTACTATTATTACTACTACTACTATTATTATTATTACTACTACTACTACTACTACTACTACTACTACTACTACTACTACAACAACCATTTTTTTTCTTCAAAATTCATTTCTGACCTATGGTGATTGCAAAATGTGTGTCTTCATAGTCATTCAATACTCGAGAATGTTGAGGTCATACAGATCAAAAGGCAGATGGACAGATAATCAGACAGAATAGGGAGTAATGTTAGTGAAGTTTTGCGAAGCTGTGATGCGTTTCGACAGAGTATTGAACTTTTCTAAATCCTGTAGTTGATGGGCCAGCCTGGTGTTGGCCACGCCCAAGGTGGCGCCTTTGGGTTCATCGTAGGTAACGGGATACACGTGGGTTTTGGCGCCTGTTATATTTTTCCTTCTTTACCATCTTGTGTGTAACGCGTTTCCTTTCCATCGACACCTCCGTCAGCCTCGATAAAACCAGTGTGCCTTCCCCCGCCGGATCTGGACGTGAAGGAGTTCCTGGGGTCACGTGACGCTATGGTGGCCGGCTGGGGCACTACAGAGAATAATACAAAATCCAAAATCCTTCAGAGGGCCCCGATTCCATTTGCGGACAAAGACGCGTGTAAAGAACTCTATACATTGAAACTGATAGAGGGTCAGGTAAGTGCGTGTGTGCGTGTGTGCGTGAGGATCCTTAGCAGTCACGAGAGGAATAAAACTAATCATCTGAAATCTCAGACATCATAGGAAGTGAGTGTGACATTGATAAGACTGATCTGACTAGTCTTAGGTCGAGATGAATGAGTTGTTTTGAGTCTTCAATATAAATTTTCTTTTCTACTTTTAATGAAGAGATGTGAGTGGGTGTGCAAGCCATTCAAGGGACGAGTGTTTCTTTCTCCGCCTCACATTTGTTCTTCCTCAGATATGCCTTGGCGGGCGGGGCAAAGTAGACTCTTGTTACGGAGATTCAGGAGGACCAGCCATGCAGGCCAAGCTGGGCTCCCCACGCTTCACCCTGGTGTGTGTGTGTGTGTGTGTGTGTGTGTGTGTGTGTGTGTGTGTGTATGTGTGTGTGTGTGTGTGTGTGTTGTGCTGTGTATATGCTTCCACAGATCCCCTCACAAGGCATCCGCTAATCCTTCCTCCATCCCACAGCTGGGCATCGTGTCCTATGGCAAGCGTACATGTGGCATACCTGGAACACCTGCCATCTACACTAACGTCGCCTACTACATGGATTGGATTTGGAATAACCTTAAGCCGTAAAAGAACTTCCTCCCTCCCTAACGTCTCCATAAGAACATTTTTCCTCTGTCGAGTTCTTTTAATTCTCCCTATTGGCCTGTTTGTCTAAAATATTCCACAATTGAGTTCATCTCTTCGCTGTCAGAATCATTGTTGTATTAAAAGATGAACAAGTATTAGTGTAGAAGTAATAATTGATGAAGCACGGATGAGATCTGACTGTGTTTCTTACTCCTGCCCATCACATTTGACACATGCCTCGCCTAGCCAAACGTTCTCATGTACATACACACCAGTTCCCGGCGGACACAGAATGTGGTTCTTGACCTTCCAGCTGGCTTGGCAACAGCTATGTCCGACTCTGAAATACTTCCAACCTCTACCTGTAGAACCCATACCACGTCTGGCTAACAACCCGTCACATTGTCCATGATGATGATGATGATGATGATGATGATGATGATGATGATGATGATGATGATGAGGATGATGATGCATAAAATAATCATAAAA
>JAPQNM010000012.1:1783066-1785566 GCA_029783475.1 Metacarcinus magister | reverse complement strand
ACTTGTAACACCTAGGTAACGAAACCATGATGTAAGGATCGCTTCCCCTCCTCCTTTTCCTTCTCCTCCTCCTCCTCCTCCTCCTTTTCCTTCTCTTCCTCCTCCTCCACCTCCGCCTCCGCCTCCCCGGACGACCATCATTCCTAGAAGTCCCCAGAGTAATATGACGTACGAGAAGCAGCAGAATGGAGCACGAGTCTCCTTATTATCATTAGGCGTGACGTCACAGTCCAGGTGCTACCATGGTTTTGCGTTACTTTAGCAAACATTTGTTTTCTTCCTTAACATAAACCTAAATCCGTATAAACACACACAATAACTTAATCACAACTGACAACTATTCCTGAATGATAAACGCAAGAATCTATATAATTGGTCACAGTTGTCATATCAACATTTAAACATATAAACTCACACTATGCAACACAACAACAAGGAATTCGGAAAACCAGCAAGGGAAAAGGTCAATACTGGTTACTCACAAGCAAGGTTTTCCCGATGTGGCGGCGTCTTGCAACTTCCTACTTCATTATAAACCTTGGAGGCCTGAGTAGCCTTCAGTTAACACCGTCTCTGCTTACCTGTCGGTGGTCCTGCTGTTGTACTCGTGTTTACAGATTAAGAACAAGGTAAAGATTGATGTAGGTTTCCTTAAGTTAAAAGTTGTTAAAAAAAAATAAAAGGAAACATGATAGTCTGGAGAGCCGCTGAAATCTTGGGCCAAAACGGAATCAGGAATCGTAATTTTGCGGATCTAAAATCGTAGAGGAATAAGAATGCAAATCATTTTGGATACGAAATGACATTGTAAGCTTTCAAAAGTTTGTTGTTTAAATTACAACCATTATGAACGCGGCTCCAATGTGTGTGTAAGTAAAGATATACCAGTGTGTGTTCCATGCGAATTCATTGTTAAAAACTATTGACACGTGAACACACTATGCTAGGTAAGGTTCAGTTACTCACTCGCCTTGAGGAAGTTAAGGGGCGTCACAGTGATGGTGAATGTGTCTATTAGTTCCCTTTTAGGTATTGATGATTAACTTGATGTTCATCCTCAGGATGAACTGGCAAGTTTGGTGCAACCTGTTGGTGGTGGTGGTGGTGGCGGCGACGAGTGAGGCGTTGAGGGAAACCAGGCAAGGTAAGGAGGAAAAAAAAAATAATAATAATTAATAATTTTATAAACTATAAAAACACAAAGAAATTTTTACTCTCTAAACTACATTTGATTTCTACTTTCTTTCAGTAAAAATGTAAATAAAATTTTTAAAATTCTGGTGAAAATTATCCACTTAAAAGAAACTTCTTGATAAAAAATCTTGTAAAATGGAACACACTTAAGATCTTAACCTACTTTTCCTAACAGCCCGGGAGTGTAAAGCGGGCGAGGAATGCATCTCCCTCCGACGCTGCGGACCAATCCAGGACTTGGTGGCGGGACGACCACCAGGCTACGAGGCGACAGTGAGGGAAGCAATGTGTGGGGGAGCCAACGGAAGGGACATCTTGGTAGGTGACGAAGGATGAAGAAGAGTGACCAAAGCTGGTGAAATCCATTGAAATCCATTGAACTCCATACGCCCACGGACGCTCGTTAATCCACCTCACATTCTTTTATCGTATTTCAGGTGTGCTGCCCAACGTCAGGCCCGGTCACCAACCCCACCTTCCCCACCAACGGCAACAACCAGCAAGGAAGCAGAGAGGACCTGCTGCCGAGGGGGGAGTGATTGTGGAGTTTCTGGAAATTTCAAAGTTGTGTTTGGGGAAGATGCTCCCGTTAGCGCCTACCCCTGGATGGCGCTGCTCGGCTATAATAGTAAGGGAATAGTAGTAGTAATAGTAGTAGTAGTGGTGGTAGGAGGAGGAGGAGGAGGAGGAGAGGAACTGAAGAAACATAGGAACATGGGTAATACAGATAAAAGATATTGTCTTAGAACGAATAAACGTGAAGGAGAAAGAAGTGAGTGACTCATCTTCTTTTCTTCCTCCCTGCCACAGACGAAGCAAACCCAGACTGGAAGTGTGGCGGCGCCCTCATCAACGACCGCTACGTCCTCACCGCCGCCCACTGTGTCCACAAAAACTTTACCTCAAGAGTAGGCAACAGCGACGTGTAAGTCTCGCTTTCTTTATCACATTGTTTTTTATTCTCTCCACCTTCTTTACGACACCCACAAAGCACCTTTCATTTCAACACAAAAAAAATATATATAAAAAAAAAAATTCCGGAACTAATGCATCAGTTGTACAGTTCTATTATTATTATTATTATTATTATTATTATTATTATTATTATTATTATTATTATTATTATTATTATTATTATTATTATTATTATTATTATTATTATTGTCATTATTATTGTTACATAAAGGCAGGTCCATCTCGTCACACTCGTGTTCCCTAATGCCAGTTCTTTAAGGCAGCATGACAAGTCTGCTCCACCCTCAACCTCCACTATACTAATAACGTGCTTCCACAGGCTCAAGGTGAG
>JAPQNM010000012.1:1770566-1775566 GCA_029783475.1 Metacarcinus magister | reverse complement strand
ACCTTCCCCACCAACGGCAACAACCAGCAAGGAAGCAGAGAGGACCTGCTGCCGAGGGGGAGTGATTGTGGAGTTTCTGGAAATTTCAAAGTTGTGTTTGGGGAAGATGCTCCCCTTAGCGCCTACCCCTGGATGGCGCTGCTCGGCTATAATAGTAAGGGAATAGTAGTAGTAATAGTAGTAGTAGTGGTGGTAGGAGGAGGAGGAGGAGGAGAGGAACTGAAGAAACATAGGAACATGGGTAATACAGATAAAAGATATTGTCTTAGAACGAATAAACGTGAAGGAGAAAGAAGTGAGTGACTCATCTTCTTTTCTTCCTCCCTGCCACAGACGAAGCAAACCCAGACTGGAAGTGTGGCGGCGCCCTCATCAACGACCGCTACGTCCTCACCGCCGCCCACTGTGTCCACAAAAACTTTACCTCAAGAGTAGGCAACAGCGACGTGTAAGTCTCGCTTTCTTTATCACATTGTTTTTTTTTCTCTCCACCTTCTTTACGACACCCACAAAGCACCTTTCATTTCAACACAAAAAAAATATATATAAAAAAAAAAATTCCGGAACTAATGCATCAGTTGTACAGTTCTATTATTATTATTATTATTATTATTATTATTATTATTATTATTATTATTATTATTATTATTATTATTATTATTATTATTATTATTATTATTGTCATTATTATTGTTACATAAAGGCAGGTCCATCTCGTCACACTCGTGTTCCCTAATGCCAGACCTTTAAGGCAGCATGACAAGTCTGCTCCATCCTCAACCTCCACTATACTAATAACGTGCTTCCACAGGCTCAAGGTGAGGCTGGGAGAACACAACACTGCCCAGGACCCAGACTGCCCCAAGTCCTCCCTTAAACCATGCGCCCCCTCCCCCCAGGACTTCACCCCCCAGGAGTTCATTATTCACACCACCTTCAACAAACGTGGTCCTGTTAGCGACGACATCGCACTCATCCGCCTCGACAGGAAGGTCACGCTTGGAAGTAAGTATCACATAAACTGTGTTGTAGTCCAAGTAAAATGACAAATAATACTCATAACACTTAACTCGCCACTGGTCTTCAGGAATACTGACTCCTACGGATTCTATCCTTTTCTCTGTACCTTCATCTCCAGTTTCCTTTCTAACCGTTATATTGCTGCTGTAGTGGACCGTCACTGTTCTTCTCCTAAACGTATCAACAGTGGTGCTTCTCAGGGTTCTGTCCTATCGCCCACTCTCTTTCTATTGTTCATCAATGATCTCCTAAATCTGACTCAATGCCCTATCCACTCCTATGCTGATGACACCACCTTGCATTTTTCAACATTGTACAACAGACGCCCAACCCAACAAAAAAGAATGAAGTGATTCAAGGCGAGATGCTATAGGACACCTAACTTCTGATCTTTCACTAGTTTCTAATTGGAGCAGAGCAAACCTGGTTTTGTTGAATCCCTCAAAAACTCAATTTCTACAACTATCTACTCGACATAACATTCCAGATAACTATCCCCTCTTCTTCACTGACGCTCAACTGCCCCTCTCCTCCACATTAAACATACCCTGTCTTTATTATACATGTAAACCGGCAATTTCATATCTCTACTCTTGCTAAATCAGCTTCTAAGAAGTCAGATGTCCTATGGCGTCTGCGTTGATTTTTCCCTCCCTCCCAGCTGCTTGCTCTGTACAGGGGCCTTATCCGTCCATGTATGGAGTATGGCTCTCATGTCTGGGAGAGTTCAACTCACACAGCTTTACTAGAAAGGGTGAAATCTAAAGCTTTTCGTCTCATCAACTCTCCTCCTCTAACTGACTGACTGTCTTGATTCTTTAAGTCACCGACGCAATGTTGCATCTTTATCTCTTTTCAACCGTTATTTTCATGCTGACCGCTCTTCTGAACTTGCTAACTGCATGCCTCCACCCCTCCTGCGGCCTCGCTACACAAGGCTTTCTACTTCTTCTCATCATCTATAATGCAAGAGTTAACCAGTATCTTCACTCTTTCATCCCTTACATTGGTAAACTCTGGAACTCTCTTTCTTTGTCTATTTTTCCACCTGTCTATGACTTGAACTCTTTCAAAAGAGGAGTGTCAAGACACCTTTAATGCTAAATTGGACCTCCACCCCCTGCCTCTATTTCTCCTGCTGTCCTCTGTACAGGGTCTGGCGACAAACGGGATATTTTTCCAAGTTATTTTTGTTTGCCTTTGGCCGGTACCCTTTCAATGTAAGAAAAAAAATTATAATATGTAAAATGAAGGGAAATGATGGAGCAAAATATTGACACGCCAGACGCATGAATTCTGTTCCAATATATTTTTTTTACGTATCTTTTGACAAAGTTAGAATTTTTGGAATTTCATCATGCTTTTTCATCCCCGTTCTGTGTCATTCCCCGTTGATATATGTTGTTTTATTCCAACATTCGACCTCTTCAAACTCTCAGACAGACAGTCAGACAGACGAAGTACTTTTAGTAATGTATCTATGAGGATCAGGTGATGGAGTACGACATGTTGCAGATAAAGGGACACACGTGGATCACATTTATTCTCTTTTTTAAAATTCTTGTGTCTAACGCGTCTCCTTTTTGTTGTCTTCAGGTTCAGTCACGCCAGTGTGCCTTCCAACGATGGGTATGGACGTGCAGGCATTCCTGGGAGAACGTGACGCTATCGTGGCTGGCTGGGGCGCTACAGAGGATGCTTTGAGTTCCGATATCCTTCAGGCAGCAAAGCTTCCATTTGCAGAGAAGGCAACGTGTGAGCCTCACTACCCCGGCCAGCTAGTGAAGGAACAGGTGAGTGTGTGTGACGTGAGGCTCCTGGTATAACTTATTGTCGAGGATTATAAAATAGTGTTTTCTTCACAGCTTTGGGCATGTAAGACCTAATGTCAAGTAAATGTATCGAGTTCACAGAGAAAAGTGACTGAGGTGTCCTTTGTGTCCTAAAGTGTTGCTTTCTTTTTCCTTGATGATGATTTGAGTATTAATGTGTAAAGGTTTCTTGGGGTGAGTGTTGCTTCCTCCGTCTCACCTTAGTTCACTTCCAGGTGTGTTTCGGCGGGAGGGGAAACGTGGACTCATGTTTCGGTGATTCGGGCGGACCACTGTTCCAGGTCAGCAGTGACTTCCCAACCTTCACTATGGTGAGTATTTGTTTAGTTGTTGTATGGAAGGCAATGGATGGGATAGACTGTGCTGGAATTGTTAATGATGGTTTTTCAAAGTTAATATTCTTCGCCGATGATCTATTTGTCACTAAATTCAAAGGCATCGTGAATGGCTAACATTTTGATCGTTTAAATACTTCAGCGATGCAAAGATTAGTTAGCAGCTGATGAGACTTAAAAACAAGATCTTATGTGTTCCTCATTCCAACAGTGATCACTTGGCGATCACCTCCCTCTGTGTCTGTGTCTGTGTCTGTGTGTGTGTGTGTGTGTGTGTGTGTGTGTGTGTGTGTGTGTGTGTGTGTGTGTGTGTGTGTCACTGATCTGGTATAGTCTTTCGGCATCGTTTTCTATAGCCATGACATTCCAAGTCCCTTAAGCTCCACTCTCTCCTACAGCTGGGCATCGTGTCTCGTGGCCTGGAGGATTGTGGCACTCCTGGAGCTCCTGCTGTTTACACCAACGTCGCCTTCTACAGGAAGTGGGTAGCGGACAACATCAAGCCCTAGTCTTTGTATCTTTCTTATAGATAGATGCGCGTTGTTCTTCCTTGACACAATTTCCTCATAACATTGTTTCCCATGCAACGCGCTCCCTCCTTCCTCCTGGAGCCACGTTTTCCCTAAGACGCTTTTCTTTTTCCTAGAACACTCAGTTTTTCCAAGGATAGGGTGCTTTACCCCTCGCTTGGAGCTTGGTTCCTAAGTTATTTTTACGACAACAGTGTACTGAGTGAATTCTAACATCAAACTATAAATTAAAACACAAAAAATTATTTAAGTTTGTTATCTGTTGGTTCTTTTTAACCTTGAAGGAGGAGGTGTAGAGATGAACACACTGTGCTTGAGGCGTTCCATGCACTACCCTAATGACAGTGTTTGGAGGAATGGTGTGTTGCTTGGAAGGTTTTATCGCAGCACAAGGTTTAGGTGTCTTTATGACTGTTATGAAGGCGGTGGGTGAAGCGAAACTTTTACAACACAAGGTGGCGGTGATGGTAGTGGTGGTGGTGATGATGGTGATGATGATGGTGGTGGTGGTGGTGGTGGTGGTGGTAGTGGTGGTGGTGGTGGTGGTGGTGGTAGTGGTGGTGGTGGTGGTGGTAGTGACACTTTACCACCCAACCTATTATAGTTTCACCGTCTAACATCTCGTTTTCTGTTATGCTCCCGATCCTCGTGGCAAAGTAGCACCTGACGGGCTCTAGATCGGCCGTGTGTCATCCTAGATGGTGTTACGATAGACAACCAACCAAGTGACCACCGAAGGAAAGTGTTCGGGTCATGAAGTGCACAGACGAGACAGTACGTGCTCCCAGGGCCATGCATAGCATATGTCATTTAGGGGTTTTAAATTTTACAAAGGGGGAACCTATTCACTAAATACATTCTCGAAAAAAGTGCACTTAGCGTTAGGGAACATTAATTGGAGAACTTAGATAAGGAAACCAAATGACCCTAATCCTTTGTCTTGTGTGAATTTAAGGAGGGTCACATCTATGCATTTATGTCGCAGGCTTCCAGCATCACACAGTAGAGTTAAATTATGGTTATTTCATTATTATCGTACCACACACAATAGTGCAGTAAAGGGTGGTGGGGGAGAGACATGGAAGAAGAAGAAACACACACACACACACACACACACACACACACACACACACAGACACAGACACAGACACAGACACAGACACACACACACACACACACACACACACACACACACACACACACACACACACACACACACACACACACACACACATGCACACAAGAAAACCCTTATACAAGTTTTAAGTAAGAAAGTAGAGAAG
>JAPQNM010000012.1:1725566-1765566 GCA_029783475.1 Metacarcinus magister | reverse complement strand
TGGCAAGGACACTGGACGTAGGATATAAAGCTTACATTATACTCAGTGGTTAAGGTTCCTAATTGTTCAAGGTTTAGAAAGTCGCCTACATTACCGGACTGATCCTGTTTAATCATTAGAATTAAGGAATCAGGATCGCGCCGGTAAGTCCAGGTGATGTATACGGTTATTTGAGGTCATTGATCTGACTATTGTACACATGAACTAACTGTGACGCTTCCTTGTCCTACAGCTACAGCTACAGCTACACGTACAGGTAGCAAGAAACAAGTGACTCATACCTACCTCCTCTTCGTTTTCTTTGCACCTATTACCTAATATCTTAATGAGACACGCAGGTAAAAACAATTCCTAATAAAAATTAACGTTATGCCCAAAGGTGTCAGTATTAATAAGGTAACAACTCACAGGTGTATCCGAGCAGAGCGATCCAAGGGTAGGCGCCAAGGGGACTGTTCTCGCCAAAGAAGATCCTGGTCTGCCCTGTTGATGACAACCCACACTGCTGCGGTAACAGATTCTCTTTGTTGGAGGTCTGCGTAGAGGCTTGGGTGGTGGGTTGAGTGGTGGGCTGAGTGGGGGCTTGAGTAGGAGGCTTGTTAATGGGTCTAGTGGGGCTTACTGTTGGTCCTAAGTCTGAGGGCTCCATGGGCATTTCGGTCTCGCCTTCAGGACAGCAGGTCTGATGGGGAAGGTGAGATGGAAGGTTAATGAGCGTGTTTACCTGGTGGCTCAAGGTGCAACAGTGATGTATTGTTCATTGTATATTTGTTATTCAGTTTTGAGTATGAAGGTGAAGGATGATGGATGGTGATGAGGCTGATGAGGAGGAGGAAGAGGAAGAGGAAAAGGAGGAAGAGGAAAAGGAAGAGGAGGAAGAAGAGGAAGGAAGGAAGCAGTAAATCAAACCTGAGACATGGAATCAAATACTTACTGAACATTTTCTTTCATAAAAACATTTTCATCCATTCTTATACATATCCCTCGCCTCCCCCCCCCACCCACCCACCTAAGGACACGCAGCACTTAACACTCTACAAGGTCATAATATCCTTCCACATGACCTTTCTCTCCTTATCCACGGTCACACTTAAAGGTCCAAGTTATGAAAGTCAATTAACAGGTAAGGCAAAGGGAAAGGTAAGGCAGGTCTAGGAAAGGAAAGTTAAGGTGTATTGTGGATTGCCTCACGAGCATCACCACGGAAGGGAAGGATTTCGTGGTGTATCAAGGGCGGGGTGGGGGTGGGGGGGGGGCGGGGCGGGGCGGTCAAAGGGAAGGCAAGCACAGGAAGGAAAAGAAAGAGTGAGTGAGGTAGCGTGACAGAAGTGGTGGTTGTGAAGGGAAGGGAGATGAGCAGGAATGACTGTGTGATAGTGATGATAATAGTGATGATGGTGATGGTGAGAGAGAGAGAGAGAGAGAGAGAGAGAAAAAAAAAACCCCAAGAAATCATACAAAATAAAAAAAAATAAAAAAAATCCATAAAAATAAAATAGAATAGAGAAAGATGAAAATAATAATAGTACAATCATTACTCACTAAAGGAGCTCCGTTGTCATCAAATCCACAATGACTCTCCCGCAGCCTTCTGATGCCCTCTGGTGTGCGTTGTGCGAGGATATTGAGGAAGTACGGGCAGGACCTAACGGAGATGCACTGTAGTCCGTTGTCACAGTCTGGGCTGGACTGAGGGAACACTGTATAGGAGGAGGGAAGGAGAGATAAGACCTTAGGCATAGATTAACTTCCTTGGATAATGTGATGAAATATATGGATTTATATTTATCAGTGAATTATATCTGTCTGTATGGTTAGTTTTCAGTCTTATTTACATCTATTATTCTCTCTGGATCAACAGTCATGAACATACACTAAATAAACCTCAAAAAATAGATGGGATAAGAACCTAGTGAGGAGGAAAGGTAAGAGGCAGGTCATTATATAAGGTATGGTAGTAATGTAGAGGAGAATAGATGGAAGGCCAGGTAGCGGAGTTGATAAGTAGATACAGGAGTGGAAGATGAGAAAGGGACGGAGGGAAGACGGAGGGTAGGAAGGAGAGAAAGGGAGGGAGGAATGGAGGGGTAAAGAGAGGTTTTCCCAACAATCTGGTTTCGTGGAAGAGGATGTTTTGTTGTCGAAGGGGCGTCCCAGGTGGTTCAGGTGTGTGATAAAGAAAGTGAGAGCAACGTACTTTAGTGAGTGTAAAGGAGGGGGGGGGGGGCGTATTGGGTGTATGGTGGGTGTAGGGATCAGTTAAATGGGTGTAGCGTGATTGATGAGTGTATGGTAAATAAAGTGTGCGGTATATAATCTTAGTGTAAATGTTGGGTGTAAATGATATTGAGTGTGTGTAGTATACGTCAAAAGGTGTAGCGTAGATTAAGGTAGTGTACACAGGGGAACAGGTAGACAGGTGTAGTGTAGGTAAAGGTGTAGACAATTACTTATACAACAGACAAATGTAACCCTAAAAGATGTAAAACAAGTGAGTGTCCTACAAATGTACACACGCATACGCACACGCACACACGCACACACACACACACACACACACACACACAGGGAGGGTAACTTAAGTATAGCATGCACGAGAGGCATTGAACCGTGCATAACAAGTAGGGGAAAGAATTGTGAGTGTAATTATAGCCTGCGTTTAGAATTTCCACATGCGACTCACGTTGTCTGACTGCGCGGTGAGCTGCGGCCTCCACTCCACCTCCACCATGGCCACCTCCACCCAGCACCACCACCACCACCACCACCGCCACAGTCACCACACTAACACGCTGCATTCTTCTGTAGGGGTGGAAGGAGGGGAAACAATATATATTAATAAAATACTGGAAATAACAAACTGAAGCTTGACCTGAATAATAAGGTCAAGAAAACCGTAAAAATAATAGATAATGAGTAAAGACGTGTAGGGAAAGGGTAATGTTAAAGATGAATAGACACCAATGTATACTAAGAGTGTGATGGGTAACAGGTGTGTACAGGTGAGAAGATCCTGCCTTTATTAACCCCAACAACAGGTGAAGGTGACGTCAGCAGCTATATAAAGTCACCTGGATATGAAAGCGATGGAAAGCTTCATCTACTGGAGGATATGAACTACAAAAACGCAGTACATTTTCTATTGAATCATTAAGGTTTAAAGGTGACACTAAGCAAAAATTTAGAGAGTTAAATGCAAAATGACATTACTAGATAGGACTTTGAATTGCTTATTGATGTACATTGTCTGTCTTTCCTCTTAGTATTGCATCAAGGGGTATTCCATTGCCTCACCACAAACATTCATCAATATGTATATAAAAAAATGTAAAGAGACACCTGGCATTGTTATTTCTTAGGTATATATTTTTTCTAGGACTCCCGGATAAAGTATGTGTACGTGTGTGTGTGGTGTGTGTGTGTGTGTGTGTGTGTGTGTGTGTGTGTGTTTCTTAACTTTTCCAACTCCACATGCATTATTAAATCTTAGTATTGTTTTAAGACAACACATGAACAAAAACAACTGTAACCACCAACACAACAACAACAACAACAACTACAACACAATGAGTCACACGTGGCTTCCCCCTTAATGGTACTCCCAAAACCGGATTTGTACTCAAGACTCGTTGTCACTCCTCAGCTTAATGCTTTACAAATTCCACACCTTCCTTCACCTTGACAGACACACACACACACACACACACACACACACACACACACACACACACACACACACCTGCTTGCTGGATGTGGCTACTGGATACTAACTAAATGACTATCTTTTCTTATTATTTTGTGTTTTTTCCTCGTTCACTTGGAATGGATTACTTAATATCGTTTAATGGTTAATGTTTAATAACTGCATTGTCGATTAATATGTTTTTTTTTTCCGTAGTGTTTTTTTTTCTCTTTATAATTTGGTGATGATCTAGTTCTACAAAAACGTTACTTATTTAAGGTTTATTGGTATTGGTAGTGCTTTCATACGAGGCAGGAGGCAGCAAGCAGCAGGTACCCTCCTTAGCCCTTGTTAATTTGCCTCAGGTCAAGATAATGTGCTGCCAACACACACGTTCACCTCAACACATATATTCCTGTACCATAGTTCACTCTAACACTCCTGTACCCTCACCAACACCACCTTAACACACACTAACTCCACCTGTTCCACTTATCCACCTGGTAACACGAATCTCACACACTACCTGTCGCACCTGAGGATGGAAATGACTAGGAAGCTACTTTCTGGCTCTATATGTGGGCCGATGCGCTAGGAGGCAGGGTTGTCACACACCTCAAGACGACGTAACGCGGTGCCACACTCAGCCTCTCAACAACTTTCGTTACTGAGGTGTACTTGGTCGCCTTCCTGTATGCTTCTGGAATCCCCCTGGAAGTTTTATGCTAAATAGTAATATCCTTCCTTAGAGGTGTACCTGGGGTGTGTTTCCCCAGATGTACTTACAAGGTGGTCTTAGTGCGTGGGGTGATGTGCATGAACGTTACAATCAAGTGTTTTTGTCACGCTGAGGGTCTTTAGAGGCTGGTGTTTACATGCACGTCAAGAGGCAGCTGGGAGGGTGAATTCAAACCCGAGATGGATCGTTGAAGCTTCGAACTGTGTGAATCTACGTGGCAGGTGTTGAACAAGGGGTGTTTTTCCATCCGAAGCCTAGTCAACACGCCCCCCTCCCCCTCCCCCAACACACAAGCAACCCCGCCCCGACCCCCTTCCTCTCCCCCAACACACAAGCAGCTCCGCCCCGCCCCCCTCCTTTAGTCCTTGGTGCCCTTAGCTTACCTGAGCGTCACTTCCTGTGGGAAAGGTGTTCATGCCAAGGCCGGTATGACACCTTCATTCATGGCGGTCACCTGGGTGCTGGGAGGGAAGATGCAACCATGGATTATAGACCTCTCTCTCTTTTTTATTCTCTCTCTCTCTCTCTCTCTCTCTCTCTCTCTCTCTCTCTCTCTCTCTCTCTCTCTCTCTCTCTCTCTCGTGTTAGCACCTATGGGTCAGCTTCCTAGAATGGAGAGTGGTCAGGTGGTGTGTGTGTGTGTGTGTGTGTGTGTGTGTGTGTGTGTGTGTGTGTGTGTGTGTGTGTGTGTGTGTGTGTGTGTGTGTGTGAATGTGGGTCTTTCCAGCTCCTTCATGCTTTCTTTGTTATTCATCTGTTGCAATGCTTCCCTAAGATTCCCCACGCCCAGAGGCTGCCATCTGTCCTCCCTCCATGCTCTCTGCTCTCTCCATTCTTGTCCTTCTATGCTCCTTGCTTATCTGATGTTTATTTTTTTATTCTCTCTCTCTCTCTCTCTCTCTCTCTCTCTCTCTCTCTCTCTCTCTCTCTCTCTCTCTCTCTCTCTCTCTCTCTCTCTCTTTATTTATTGGTTCCTCCTCTCCATTACCAATTGTCCTGCATGTTCATTTGTATACACACACACACACACACACACACACACACACACACACACACACACACACACACACACACACACACACACACACACACACACCTTTAATGTTAGCCTTGAACACATCATTTTCTTGTACAATACTTTTTTTAGTCTTTACTTCAATGTGTTGCAATAATGTTTCCATGGGATTAGGAAGCTTTATATGTATTCTGTCAACCGATAAGGGAGGTTAATGAGATATATTTTTTGTATGGAATTAAGGAATGTCATTGTTTATTTTCTTTTACTATTCTATTGTATTTTGTTTTTTATATTTATCTATATATATGGGTTTTTTTTTTATATATGTTCTTATTTTTCATGGTTTTTTTTGTGTTCATTTGTCACCACGCTTACCTAAAGGTACTAAGGTTGGACTTCTTAAGAGACACAGTAAAAAGCTTACGTTATTTTATTAATTAAATACAGGCAAACACACAACCTATTTGAAAGGCCTAGCTATCGTGAGGTAACGTGAGACTAACGGAGGTTAACGTGAGTTACGGAGACACGTTGTCTCGTCACGACGTGGCTGGCTTACAGTAAATACCTGAGACGCTGTGTTGAGGAAGACAAGGCGGAAGTGCTTCCGTCCTGGTCCACACGAGGATTCCGTCCTGCTTCCTCCTGTCGTCTCCTACAGCGCCTTCCCCGTGTAGCTCCGGTCGCCACGTGGTCCTGCCCTAGGACGCGTCCTTCCCATTTCCTCACAACTGGCCTGTAAGTCGTTCGTGAACGAGCCGGCTCATAGAGCCGGCTCTTCCAGATGAACGATAAGAGCCGGATCTTGGCTTTGAGAGCCGTTTATCCTTAAGTTTCCAATTTTTTCCATATTTTTGCGATTTTCTAACAAAATGCAATGATTACCGATTTTTGATAATAATAATAATGATGATAATAATAATAATTACGAGTATGAGGCCTAGTTATTGAAATGATACAGTAAAATGATTGAATCTTCCCTTCAAGGTAACAAAGGAAACTGAATTGGAAGAGATCCAAGTTCTTTGCCTTCTAGCAGAGAGGGGAGACTCAACACACAAAACACATATATAATGAGGTCTGAGACAGAGACTGAGAGACGAGTGAGTGAGATGCGGTATGAGAGTTTAGACGCTGCCGGTGTGTGAGGGGATGCGTTTCTTCCTGGGGGACTGAATTTCCTCCGACACCGGCACCACTTAACCGCACAAACTCCTCCTCTCTCTCTCGGAACAAGGGAGCAAACAGAGGACAACCTCACCAAGGTGTGTCCACCCTCACCGCATGGCAAAAAACACATGTGAAGCCTCAGCTTCCCACCACATTTTATTTTCCTATTCTCTCGCTACTACTTTGTATGCAAACTTTCACTCCTCATCTCTCTGTCTCCACCTACCTCCTCTCCCTTCCTTCATCTCCCCTCCTTCATTTCCTCTCCTCTCCCCCTTGTCTCCATCAAAGCATAAAAATAAGCTTAAGTCTCACCGGAAGTGACGTCAAAGCTTCCTGATCAAGCTGCTTGCCGCTCACAACACAACACAACTCTCACTACATTTTCTTTACTCTCACAGCGTTTTAAGATTAATTATTCAAAAACTTCATGTATGTATTGGACGTTCAACTATCTATCATGGGTTTATTAAGGTGTGTGTGTGTGTGTGTGTGTGTGTGTGTGTGTGTGTGTGTGTGTGTGTGTGTGTGTGTGTGTGTGTGTGTGTGTGTGTGTGTGTGTGTGTCACGGGGTGGTGGTGGTGGTGGTGGTGCAGGAAGGATGAGAAGTGTAAGTCGAGGGTGATGAGTGTCCTTCAGAGTGGTCCGGAAGCGGCGGTGTTGAGTAAGTGATGGAGATTGTTAGAGGTGTTGAAAGTATGTCATGTAGGGGAAGCGTTATTGAGCGCCGGATGGGTAGGTGACAAATGTGTTTAGCCATACGTGAATCCCCCGAAAAGGTCGAAGGGAAAGGGTCACAAGGCTAAGGTAAGGATGGTTTTACAACTTTGGTACGGAGTGACAATTCTGGTTCTTGTTGTAGAGTCATCATGATCGTTTCCTTGTGCTATAAGGAAACGTTTTGTCTTACAAGCAGAGATGAAACAATAGATAGATAGGTTAATAAAAAAATGAATATAGAAAATATAGAAAAATCTGTACAAGTGAAAATAATGAAGGAATGTTTAACAGGATATGTCTTAAGGTGAAAAAAAAGGCAATCAAAATAGAAATAAAATAAAGATCTGCATTTCACAATACCACATCGCCGGTTGTAAACGCTCCACTTACTTACAAAAACATAAAAAAAAAGATGAATGATGATATATACATACATACATACATACATCCTTCCGTCCTTTGTTTTCAGTAACCATGAAAAAGATAACTTGATAGTTTTTCAATCCACGTTATAAAAAATTTAAATGACACACGATGAGATAACACACACACACACACACACACACACACACACACACACACACACACACACACACACACATATATGTATATATATATATATATATATATATATATATATATATATATATATATATATTGAAGCGGCTTTCGCAGGTTTCTAATTACTGTGAACTGTTTTACAGGCATGGCAGGACCTTGCTTCCTCACCGGGGTGAACAGAACGAATACAAATACATTCTCATTGCATTGGCATACACTTCAAGCAATGTTCACAATCAATAAATCATCAGGTGAGATTTGTTTATTTGCTTATGTATTGTGGTATAAACTGACTGTCATGATGATTTATTGATTGTGAACATTGCTTGAAGTGTATGACAATGCAATGAGAATGTATTTGTATTCGTTCTGTGACTGGAAATGTATACTTCCAGTTCTTTACGACATGGTTGATATGGTATAGCAAGAATTGAGAGGACTGAGCTTCAATAAAAGTCATCGGGAAATACGGGTTTCTGTTCACCCCGGTGAGGCAGCAAGGTCCTGCCATGCCTGTACAACAGTTCACAGTAATTAGAAACCTGCAATTCTTCCTTGGATACAAGCTGCACCCACAACAACGCACCACCACAGCCTCCATCTTATAATGCATCAAGGTCATAGGCAAGAGATTGTAGCTACACTGTATCAATTCCTAAGTGGTAATATTGCCCTAGAATAGATTTGAATGGTGTGGGTAATCTAGAAGTCAGGATACTTGTTCAGTGTAGCTACTCCATCAGTATAGTTTTTAATAATGTTTAATATTGAGGAGAAAGGTGCCGTAGGTGGCCTGAGTGAAGATGAGAGGGAATGGCAGGCAGGTAAAGGCATACATAGTGTTGGAGATGCTAGGGAGAGAGTGCTAACCGCTAAGGGAAAGGAATATAAAATTAGTCAAGTTAAAGAGAAAGTTGGCTCCTTTAAACGCAAATGGAAAAATTTAGTAAACAAAATTGGTAAAGGTATGAAAGAAGCATCCAATCTCATGCATGTAATCAAAATGTCTGAAGAAGAAATGGAATTGTATAGTAATTATGTTAGTGCATGTATGGAACTTAGGGATCTTAAACACCTTCACCTGTTCACCTTGGGGCCACCTGGTTACCGGACGGCTTCTGCTTCTCTTTCCAGTTTCCTACACGTGCATATTATTTTTCCCGTTTTGCTTCTCGTCTAAGTATTTGTATAATATAAAAAAAATATATAAACATCTTTAAATATTGTTCAGTATTCAAAATTTAATTAGTTTCTGCAATGGATGTGACGTAAGGACGCGGTGACAAGCTATACAGGGCTAAGGGTATGATATAGTTAACGTAAGTACATGTCCTTGCACCAAGTATTCAGCGCAGCAACTCATCTGTTTCAGTTCGCTGTGTAACTACGAGATTGTCCTGATGATAAAAAACAGTGTGAGGGCAACGTAGTTTGAGATACATTCAAGCTAATCATAATATCATCGTGTTGTATTGATATCCATCGTAACACGTGATCAACTGCCTGCTTAAGAGAAATGTGTTTGGTTGCTTAAAAGATATAAATAAATAATTTATATTTTTATATAGGTAATATGACTAATACTTTCTGACATTTTACTGATAATTTTTTTGTCTTGTTGCATTACCGGGAAATATAACCGATGCAGATTGTGTGTCTGTCCTCAATCATCACTCTCGACGACCTTGTGATTGTTCAAACGAGCGTATTAGGAAGTGGATGATTTCTTGTAAATATTTACGACACATATTTCTTAACGTTATCTATTTATCCAATTATCCTTATTCATTTTTTTTGATTAATTACCCAATATACCATTTTCATTAATTATTTGTGGATATATATGTGGATTGACCTTATTCTAGATGCTGTTTCTATGCAAACTCAAACCTACAAAAACTCTGAACAAAGAATCTATTCATTTGTTTTCTTAATTAATTCAATCGGTGTATATAAGAATAAGTCTCCTCCCCCCCCAACTAAGTATCCTGCCACCGCCACCTATCAGTAATAATCAAGTCCGGCCTCTACTTACTCCCCTCCCCCTCTCCCCACCAAAACCACCTCTCTGAACCACTTCTCGCCCCAACCAAACATAAACAATTTTCATTTAATAATTTTTCTGGAAGATAATCTTGCCTTTTGTCCTCCACTGGTTTATGCTAATTACATGCCTTATATAACTAATGGCACACACACACACACACACACACACACACACACACACACACACACACACACACACACACACACACACACACACACACACACACAATATTATATATATATATATATATAATATATATATAAAATGGGGCATCAAATTCGACTTCAGTAAAGATTAAGCATCGTGGGAGAAGCTGGTCGTCTCTGTAAAATGTTGTTCTGTTTATACCCTAAGTAAAATACCACCACCACCACCACCAACACCACCACCACTACTGCTACTACTACTACTACTACTACTACTACTACTATTACTATTATTAGCACCACAACACCAAGTCTCTTCCTCCAGCTCCTAAATCACCGCGTCCTCTAACGTAGGTGAAGATGAGGCTCGTAACAGCATCTTTCTTCCTGCTGGTGGCGGTGTTAGTCTTCCTACAGGTGGCGGAGGCCCAGGTAAGGAGGACAAGGTGGCGTCGGGTCCTCCGTCTTATACTTGAGATTACTTCTGGTATTGTAATCTTAGTCTTGTTCGTGTACATATGTGCTTTGAGTCTTGATGTGTAAACTTTTCCTACTTTGTTCACCTTACGCAGGATTGGGTCGAGGAAGCTCCGTACACCGTCATCAAGGAGACTCAGGTAAGGGCACTGAGCTGGTGTTGTTGGTAAAAATGGTGGAAAGACTGTCATGCTTTGCCTTTTATGATGTTCGAATATTCATGCGATATATTCCTGTTTTCCTTCATTTTCTATACCCCAACTTCACAACCCAAACTATTCCCTCTCATCTTATCCTCCTCCTTCTCATCCTCCTTCGCTGTGGCCTTTCCCAGGATTACCAGGAGCGTGCTTATCCTTCCTCCTACTGGGTGTGTCATGGCACCTTCCTAGAGAGCCCCTATACCAACATGAACTCCTTGTGGCCTCTGTTCGGTTACTTCAGGGGATTAAACAACAACGGTGAGTGTTGCTTTTTTCGTATGGTAAGTGTTTAAAGGCATTGAGAGGCGTATTGTTATGCTAATGGTCTATAATAACAAGAAACTATGAATATCGATATCAAATTGGAACCATTATGCCAAAAAGAAGTTAGTGAATTAGGTAGTTGATTTTGAAGTGTTAAATATATGTGATACTAATTACGTAGGACAAGAGGACTACCAAATATTGTGTAAATTGATTGTATGAATTAAGATATGAAGGAGAAGAGATTAGAAGCGTATGATGCGTTTGATTGAAAGGAGTGGAGGAGAAGCTGGTCTAGTTAAGCGATTCTACTACATTAAGTGTGAAAAAACGAAGACGAATAAAAAACAAATCTTTAAAACGCCAAAATAAAGCTGTTCACCTTATAATACTTGACTAGGAATATAAAAAGAAAACGGACTTATTTTATCAGTGACTTTACTATACCTCAGCTGTGCCTGACGGTGCCAATAACTGCGAAGGTGGAGAAGGATACACAGCCTGGAGGTGATATTAGCAAGATATGTTTCATCCTGCCGGAAGCCCTCCAGGTGACCCCGCCTGCCCCAATTAGCGAGTCTGTGCACCCGGTGAAGAGACCTGCTATGTATGTGTTTGTCAGGTAAGGCAGAAGGGAGCAAGTGATTTATTTTTACACAAGATTACCTTACCCTTGTCACCACTATCACCATACAACTACTTCACCACACCATACAATTCCCATAACCATCACCACTACACTATCCCTACCATACACACCATTACTCCTACATCCTCCCCACCACACCACGCAAACCACTACTCTAACACCCACCACACTATCATCACCATATACTTTCACTCCCATACATACTCCTTCCCTCTCTAACCTATCCTTGCAATTTTTCCATAACAGGTGTATTGGAGAGACCTTGAACTCTGAACAATGGACGAGCTTTGCTAATGAGCTCAGGACTATTTTGGCAAGTGCAGAACCCGCGGCCGACTTCTTGTGTTCTACTTGTGAATGACAGAATTTGTTTGCCTTTCCGTTTCTTTCTTTATTGTCTTTAGTCTGAAGTCCCGTTTTCTGTTTATGGATTTGTATCTTACGTTTTCTTTGTGTTTTTTTTTTTTTTATGTCTGTCTTATAAGAATAAGAATTAAAGGAAGCTACAAAAGGCTTGGATGCCTGCACTAGGTAGTTCCTGTTAATCCTATCCCCTCCTTATTAACTACATCCATCTTACATCCATTCTATAACACAGTGACCAACACTGCACTGCATAGTCAAGGTGAGGTCTGACTAACACTATATATACAACTTCAAAATAACCTCAACACTTCTACTGTTAATACTTCTACCAATGAATCCTAACAACCTATCAGCTGCATCTGATAGACCTAATTAAACTCTACAACTGTCATTATGAATATTTGTTCTAGGACTAATAATTACGCAGTATAATTAAACCGTATCTTTTTTCCAAAACATGATTTTCTTCCTCATTTTCTCGAAAGCTATTAGAGATATTGGAAATATCTCTCCCTCTCCCTCCCTCACCCTCCCCCCTCTCTCTCTCTCTCTCTCTCTCTCTCTCTCTCTCCTCTCTCTCTCTCTCTCTCTCTCTCTCTCTCTCTCTCTCTCTCTCTAACAGCACGCAAGGGACCACAGCTGCATCACGAAGGTTGAGTTTGTGCAGTTTTGGCGGCAGTAACGTTAGAAAAATGTGTTGAGCACCATTAAGGGAAACATGGGAGTACATAAATGTCCTGATGCCTTCGATATACTTTTAAACTTTATACAAACTGCCTTTTAGCTTAGCCAGAGAGAGAGAGAGAGAGAGAGAGAGAGAGAGAGAGAGAGAGAGAGAGAGAGAGAGAGAGAGAGAGAGAGAGAGAGGAGAGAGAGAGAGAGAGAGGAGAGAGAGAGAGAGAGAGATGAGGAGAGGAGAGAGAGAGAGAGAGAGAGAGAGAGAGAGACGGGGGGAGGGGGTAAGGCTTAAGAGGCAGAACAATAGTGTCGACTAACTTTTGCGTCTGTGGTAATTACTCCCTGAAGTTATTTTTGAAGTAATTATGATATTAAAACAAAAAAGTTGTTGGATGTAAACACGGTTTGGTGGACTAAACAGGCTTTGTTTTGTGTGTTCTGGTATGTAATGAGATTTTTTTTTTCCAGTGTTGCTTTTCATATTCATTTGTTTTATCATGAATTTTCTTGCGTTTTTATTTGCCAACTTTCTTATCAAACTTTATATCAACAAATAAACCAGTAAATGAATTAACCACTTATTGAACGAAGCCGTTAGACATAAAATCAATAATTTAATCTATCAATATATCTACTTGTCTATGTACTACCTAACCCTTTCTCCCTCCATTCACCTATCCATTCCTATACCTATCTACTTTCCCGTACCTGAGACCACGCATTAGTTACCTGTCCTCCCACCACCAGCGTTAGTTATCACTCCCCGGACAAGACCACCAACAGGAGGAACGAAGTCTGGTTCAGGAAGACTTAAAGCAAAATCCAGCTCATCCCGCAGCAGGCAACCCACCCTCCTACACCCCCCCCCCTCACCCCACTGGACTTCATCACTCCTCCTCCTCTCCCACCTGCCTCCCCCCCCCACCCTCCTCCACTACTCCATGGCGCCTTGATTCCAGTCCTAGACAAATCAGCTTCAAGTATTTAGCCCAAGGTGATTGCAAGACACCTGTTCACCTACTCGGTCACCTGGATGCAGTTTCGCCCAAAAAGTAGGCCAAAAAAAAACACACTTTCCACCACTTTTGTGTTTTTTTCTTAAAGTGAATAAAGTTTCCGCAAGTCAGTGTGTGTTTTTGTAATGTTCCTTTGTGGAGGCAATGAACTGTTATGGTTATGAAAACAATAATGAAATGCTTGAAATTTGAAGCTTCACCGACCAATCCGAGTGTCTTGTGAGTTGAGTCCGTCAGTTTAATTAAGGAAGTATAGATGGCGCTGGTGGCCATGTTCTTCATCTTCATAAGTATAGCTTCTTGTCACCATTTAGTAGGAAGGATTAAAAATATTCTCAAGAACCACAACCACAACCACAACCACGCCGAGAATTTGCTCAGAGTATAAACACGTCTATCAAACTAAATTATGAATAGGATTGTGATGGAAAATTTATCATCATGAATGGAAGGGAAGCTGACACGACACAACCACAAACAAAACCCACACCCAACACAACATCAACGGGGAAGACAAACAAACACATTACAGCTATCAGGTAAGTGTGCGTCCGGCCTGCAGGGATTCACTAAAAAGGAAAAGCAAAAGTATTTCATCTCCTCGCCTCTTCTCTCTTCCTCCTCCTCCTCCTCCTCCTCCTCCTCCTCCTCCTCCTCCTCCTCGTCTCCCCTTTCAGAATCCTCGAAGCGATATCACCAAATCCGGGGAAGGTGACGCCAGGCATTTCCAGCCATCCCCGATATGGTCAGCGACACAATTTTCTGTGCCTTTTTTTCAACGAGCTTCATAAAACTCCCGCAGCCTCCCGCCGGTGTGCCTAGTACAGGAAGTAATACTGACGGACACGTGGAAAGGAGAGGAGAGGCCAGGTAATGTATTGTTCTGGTGACCTCGTGCTGACTGCTTCCGCCCAATACACCACCACCACACAACTGTTATGCAGCGCAGCGCAGCACACACACACACCCACGCATGGTGCACACATCGTATGTTTGTATAAGACTGTGTGTGTGTGTGTGTGTGTGTGTGTGTGTGTGTGTGCGTGTGTGTGTGTGTGTGTGTGTGTGTGTGTGTGTGTGTGTGCGTGTGTGTGTGTGTGTGTGTGTGTGTGTGTGTGTGTGTGTGTGTGTGAAATGCATAAAAATTTCACCGAACCGTTTTTTTTTGTCTCTCTTTCAGTGATTGCATGGTTCAGAACAAGGGTGACTGGCCGCACTGGGTCGACTGAATATTCGAGCCTTGCTGACGGGATGGATTGGTGGATGGGCGGGAGACTGACTGACGGGCTGGTTGGCTGACGGGGTTAAATGGGCGCGGGCCAGTGACGAGGATAATTCACGGTGGCCTCCTGACAGCTGCCTCAACTAATAACTGACTCGTCCATGGTACAAAGTTAGGGAATGGTATGAACAAAATGGAACAAAGTTGAAAGTTGACAACAAAAATAAATTACTTATATTCCTACTCCTACGACTACTACTACTACTACTACTACTACTATTACCAATACTATCAGAACTACGTAGAAAAACACAGGATTCAAGGTAGAGGGTGTGAGGCAGCCGGGTATCTGTCTGCCTGCCTGTGTGCCTGTCTATCTGTCTGCCTGCCTGCCTGTCTATCTGTCTGCTTGCCTGCCTGTCTATCTGTCTGTCTGTCTGCATGTCTGTCTGGTCCTTGCCTTTTCTCTTCACCTTCCGTCTTCCGTCTTAACAAAGCACAGGAAGGCGACTGTTAGATATGTAACTTACCGGGAAAAGAAAAGAAAAAGGAAAATTAAGATACTAGTTCATTCTCGCTCTACCTAAAAAGATTGACAGAATAGGGATGAAAGTGAGTGAGAGAGTGGGAGGGGAAAAAAAATTTCTTATGCATTGGAGCCTATGAGAAGGGGAGTAGGTATGGCATTAGGAAGTTCAGTAGAGCAATAACCATGAAGCAACGGTGGAAGACATTAAGAATAACAACATTGAAGGGAAGTGAAAGACGGAAGACAGCCAGGGAAAGGTGAAAGGTTGATGACACGATGACCTTTCACTCTTACCTATTTAGAAGTACTGAGTGACTAGGTGTTCTTCCGAAAGGCGTAGAGGCGTATGCAGGCACTATCTGAGGGAGGATGAGAAGCAGAACGAAAGAAGACGACGAGAACAGAAATGGAAGTCGAAGAGGAGTGAAGAAGATTCGTTCAATGTTTTCCTTCAACTTTTTTCTGGTGAGTTTTCGTGACGTTTTTGTTCTATATTTTTTACTGATCATTTTCGCAGATTACGTACAATGGTCACTTTTATTATTTTTTTTTCTCTCACATCGAAGTCACCATAACCTGTATCCTTCCTTACTTTCCCTCTGCTTATGTGTGTTGATGTAACCTGCGTTGTGAATGCTCCGCCGTCCTGCCAGCCTCATCCTCGTCCCTTCAAGGTCACGGGAAGAATAAGGGAGTTAGCGATACACAGGAAATGCGCAAAACCTCCCGTGTTGCCATCGCGTGGAGACTCATTTTTTCCCTTACGTAAGGAGTTCCTCAGGTTACGTATCCTCGCACATCCTTGCATAACCATCCACTCTGGACGCTGGTTATGCTTTTTATATATATATATTTTTTTATGTATAGAAAAGCTCGTTTTATTATGGTTATATAAAAAAAAAGTTATATAAAAAAGTTAGGTGAATTATAGTACATGGAATGGAGTTATATAAGTACGAAAACACACACACACACACGCACACACAGGAAGCAGCCATGCACAGTACCCCTACAGCATCCCGGGTGTATATAAGGCCTGAGCCCCTCACCGCCTTCACTTGACTCTCACACAGCACACAGGTGAGTCCCGTGCAGGTGTGTTACTAATCTTACTAATCTTACATACGTCACAAACACTGAGGTACGCCTGTAATTTGTGTTACTGTTATTGATAGAAGGAAAAATATTACTGCTACGAATTTAGAATGTTATACTACTACTACTACTACTACTACTGCTACTACTATAATACTACTTCCTCAATTTCTTAACTACAGAAGATGAAACTCGCAGCGGTTCTTTGCTCCCTGGTGGCGGTACAGCTGGTCTACGTGCAGCTGGTGGAGGCTCAGGTAAGCAAGTTTGACGTGTGTTACCAGTTACTTTAGGTCTTGTACTGAGTCGTGTTGGAAGGTGTGTGTACGTGTTTGTGTGTGTACGTGTTTGTGTGTGTACGTACGTGTCTAGACTAAGCTACGTGACCTTATCTTTCCTTCTTTTTTTTCAGGAGGAGCCGGAGGTGGATGAGATAGCTCCTTACGATGTCGTTAAGAAGGGTGAGGTGAGTAACGAGGTGGTGGTGAAGACGTGTTGGTGTGCGTGATGGTGTTTCAGAGATGTGTTGTGTTGTGTTGTGTTGTGTTGTGTTTTTGTGAAGATATTGTCGTGTGGATGATGATAGTTTTGTGCTTCACTTATTAGAGATATGTATTAATTTTCCTGAGTGCTGAGAATGACGTTGATTTCCTGGTACGTTGTCTTAATGGTTTGTATTTTCTCTTTATTACACTGTCTTTGTTCTGTTATTAAGTCCAACCTGTGTCCAACTTTACTTCTATTACATTATTATATACTCTTTCATCTTTCATCTTTATTCATTTATCTTTACCCTTCATTACTTATATTACAAACCATTTTTATTCTCACTCTGTTTCATTCTCTCTCATCTTCATCCTTCCTTTGTCCTTCCTTTCTTTGTTATTCATGCTACTACCCTTCCTTCCCTTCCCTTCCCCTCACTTTCATTACCTCTCCTTTCCATTTTCTTCCCCTACCCTCACTTTCCTTACCTCTCCCTCCCCTCACTTTCCTTACCTCTTCCTCCCCTTTTCTTCTCCTCCCCTCACTTTCATTACCTCTTCCTCCCCTTTTCTTCTCCTCCCCTCACTTTCCTTACCTCTTCCTCCCCTTTTCTTCTCCTCCCCTCACTTTCATTACCTCTCCCTCCCCTTTCCTTCTCCTCCCCTTACTTTCATTACCCCCTTTCCTTCCACTCGCAGGGCTACGAGGAGAGGTATTACGCCCCTTCTCGTTGGATCTGCCACGGGGGTTCACTCGCAAGACCTTCCATGAGCAAGATGCAAAAGTCCTTCTTCCCTCTCTTCTTCTACATCTCAGGGAACAACGAGGATGGTGAGAACATGTGTATTTAACCTGTGTCTGTTTTTACCTGGTTTTATATTAATTAATTAGTTTTTTTTTTTTTTATCTTTAACACTAGTTTTGTTTTGTGTATATATATATTTTTTTTATTCATTTTTTTTTTTATGATATAGACTCGACTGTATGCAAGTTTTTTTTTTAGGTATGAAAGTTCAATTGTATATACGGAAAAAAAGTGCGTGCATTGCAAATTATCCAACTTTATCTACCTAGACGCATTACAAAAAAAAACTATAAGGAATAACAATATAAAATAAACATATAAACTCATCAACTAGGTACGAGTATAAACACCAGAACATAAGATTAAAATCATACAGACTCCTTATCAAAACATATATATAGATAGATGATTGAACATGAAAATAAACATAAAAAAAACTAGACTACAATGAGCTGATCTAACGAGGCACCGCTTGTACAGGTGTTGAGATTCCGATGACCGCACCTGTCACCATGATAATGAAGCAAGATAAGGTGACGACTAAGTGGAAGAGTCAGATGTGTTTCTACCTTCCGGAGGCTTATCAACGCGTCACTCCACAACCCTCAAACTCCCTTGTGTATATTGAAGATCGTCCCGCCATGACTGTATTCGTGAGGTAATGACTGTTATTAATTATTTTGTTGTTGAATATTGTGGTTAATTATTAGTTTCAAAAATTCAAAAAGATCTGAGCCCATACAGTACAATCTTCCTGTACCACTACCACTACTACTACTACCACCACCACTACCACTACTACCACGTTCTCCTACTTACCACAGGGAGACTGGAGGCTTCCTGACGAGGGCATCACAGTGGAAGTACCAGGCGATGGAGCTGAAAGAAGCCCTCATGAATAAGGAACCAGCTGACTTCACCACCTACTACATGTGAGTCAATCCTCCTCCTCCTCCTCCTCTTCTTCCTCCTCCTCCTCCTCCTCTTCCTCTCACTTCCTCACTTCCTAACTTGTCTCCCAGTAAATATCCTCATTTCAATCCATTTAAGTGTTTTTCTCATCTTTTCATCACCGTCCAGATCCTGTACATCAACATTTGAATTAATACCGTTTCATATATCTTAACTCTATATACATATATTTTTGTTTTTCAATTTCAACGATATATATATTTTTTGAATCACTTACTATTTTGGAAACCATCTGCAGGCAGGCAACCCACAACCTGTCTTCATCCACTGGTATCTGTGTCTTCTCATACGTTAACTCTCCTTGGTCTCCCTTTCTTCCCTCTACATCCATTGCCACTCCCTTCTGTCACTGCGTCTGTCACCCTGTCACTCCTCATCACTCCCTTCTCCCCCCCCACAGGGCTGGCTACGACTCTCCTATGAAGTTTGAGAACCGTAGGAACGAGGTTTGGTATATGAAGGAGGTGTAAGGATGTCACCCTTCCTCCTTCCCTCCTTCTCTCTCAGACGACCTCACCGCCACCTCCTTCCACCCTGAGTGTGTCCGCGTCTGTGTTCTGTGTCGTTGTCAATGCAGTCAGTAAAGTTGTTTTAGCTCTGTGTTTTGGTATCAGTGAACGTCCTCCATGGGGGTGATGCGAGGCTATAAGTAAAGAAGCCTTACCGTTAGTGCTATGAAGAGAAGAGAAAGAAAGTACTGTGTGAAAGTTAATGTTGTGGGGATGCAATTTACGAATATTGATGATTAGACGTAAATGATGCCACTTTCACGAGTTTTGTTTTTACATATTCTTTATAGGAATGAATGGAGTGAAAATAAAGTCAGTAATCAGAAGGAGCGTTATTGAAAAAAATATATTATGTGCTCACTTATATATAAAAAAAAATATAAATAAAAAAAAGGTGAATGAAGGTGAGGTTAGGACAGGTAAGTTCTGCTACATCCACCAGGTGTTTTCAATCCCATTTCACGCCTCAGAGTATTGAAAAAACAACTCAGTCAATACATTTTCTTTTGCGTTTGTAAACATCATATTAAAAACTTTACAACACGGGTGCCAAAAAGAGGCTATACAAAAGAAGATAGACAGACTACAAAAGCATGTGGTTAACTAAGCTACCAGACCAATATAATAATAATAATTAAAAAAAAACACAAGTACAAATTCTGAAATGTTAGAAAAATTGCTGGTAAAACATTAAAGCTGATGAGAAAAAAATAATAAAACCTGGTAATACTGAGAAAAAAAAAGTTAATTTGTGGAAAAAATTGGTTAGTGGAATGGAAAACTTGCAAACTATTTCATTTTTTTTCTTTCTAGTTCACTATATTTTCCATTTTGAAGTGAGCAACAACACAATATAATAGTGAAGCACACCGCCACCATCACCATCATCACCATTGACACCAGTAACACCAACTTCACTTTCCATCACTACTACCACCATAATCATCATCACTATTACTTACCATCACCCAAAACCATCATCATTATCACCATTATTTACAATCACCACCACCATCACAACCACCATCTCCAACCACCATCAGCACCATTACCATACACCATTACAACAGCTATTAACATCACCACCATTAGTCACCACCATTATCACCACCACCACATCTTTCTTCACTCTGAGGCATGATAGGAAGTCCATCTCCCTCCTTCTCCCCCTTCCTCCCCCTTTCCTCCACCCCTTTCCCTTTCCTCTACCTCTCCTCCCCTCAACCTCAACACACACGGCAAAAATGCAACACAAAAATAGTAAGACTTTTCACCCCGCAAGCAAGACATGAAGGTGATTCTTACAACACAACAATTTGTAAAACACCCACACACACACACACACACACACACACACACACACACACACACACACACACACACACACACACACACACACACATACACACACACATTCCAGTGAACACATATGGATAAAACACCTTGAACACTCCTTTCCCAACACGAGATTATAAGAAGTACAATCAACCACCACCACCACCACCACCACCACCACCACCACCAAAGTTATCCCCCTGAACGTATGTAGTGACGGTCGTTCTGTAGTATAATTTTGTAGGCCGAATTCACGTCCTCCTACATACTTCCACAACAAAGGCTTCATCCGCTGACCTGCTTCACCCACAAAGCTTCGGCAACACACACACACAAATAGAGTTGGAAAAAAGAGGAGGAAGAGGGAAAAAAAAAGACAAGTGGTAGAAGTGTTTTGGAAATTGTGTGTTGCGTTGGTAGTGTGTTTCTCGAGGTCATGTTGATGTTGTTGTTTTTATAATTCCATGTATGTTGTTATTATTATTATCATTATTATTATTATTATTATTATTATTATATGCATTTTCCTAGATTACGTTTCGCATGTTATATAAAAAGAGTTAAATTGTATCGCATTTAAATCTGCTTAAAACATGTTGTAATGTGTAAATAGTAATGCATAAATGTTTTCCTTTTCAACTATGCGTGTGTGTGTGTGTGTGTGTGTGTGTGTGTGTGTGTGTGTGTGTGTGTGTGTGTGTGTGTGTGTGGTGTGTGTGTTTGGATGGGGGGGGGGAAGGGGGAAAAAAGGCAGCCAGGGAAAAGAGGTTAATGTGTTTGTTGCATGAATTCCTTGGTTTTGAGAGTCAAGTGGGAGTTTAAAGAAATGTTGGAATTTACGTTGTTGTTGGTGTGCAGTGTTGAAAGGTGCTGTGTGTGTGTGTGTGTGTGTGTGTGTGTGTGTGTGTGTGTGTGTGTGTGTGTGTGTGTGTGTGTGTGTGTGTGTGTGTGTGTGTGTGTGTGTGTGCCATCACCTGAGGCTGGCACCACCTTCGGCCTCCTCCTCAGGTGAGTATTGAGCACCTGTGGCCCGTGGCTGACTCTCATCCCACACAGATACACTTACCATTGCTTGTCTTTGTTTGTCTTCTTAGAAACCAAAAATATCTCTTGTATTAAAAAAAATCAGCGGTGTATCCTCCCGCTGCCCCTCACACAGCTGCTCTGCAAACAACAAACAACACAACAACAAAGCAAAGCTGCGTCTCTCCAGCACAAGAGGAGGCCGGCCGCCCCCCTCCACCGCCCCGCCGCCGCCGGGCACATTCAGCGGTAGGTCAGCGGCTCTTCAAGGCAATTGCGTGACGCTGGGACACCTGGGTTTCCTTGACCGCGTCTTCGGGAAGCGTAAAGGGGTGACCTGTTAGTGAGTCATTCTGAGGCGGTCACTTGAGGTCACCTGGAGACATAACTGTCTAGTGACCTTGTTCAACCAGCCTCCAATCCCCTGATTATAAAAAGTCACCCGTATTGGGTCCAGTTTCTCATGACTACAAGTATCATTGAAGTTTTCTTACTGCAGTTCCCAAACGTAAGAAGACCGAGACGTAATACAGCAGTGAAGCACCAAACATGAAGCGTGTTTCCGAGCCGCAGCGAGCCGTGCAGTGCGGCAGCACCAACGCCGCCTCGCGTATCTCAGCGGCGGCAAGCCAGGGGACTCGACATCAAGGAGAAAAACTAGAGGATCTGACGATGAGCAGCGGCCCAGCGTTTGACGCAGGAATGGCTCAAGAACACTTCCCGCACCAGTGAGCCTTCTGGGGAGTGAGCAGCGGGCTGAGAGGGTGTTGAAAGGAGGTGTCGTGAAGCGTGTGAGTGTCAGGCGGCAAGAGAGGGGAGGTAGCGGACAAAGGATGCAGGATCGTAGGGCGTGAGGAATAGTCGGGGACAGACGAGGATGTGGTGGTCGGGAAAGGATGAGGTTCAGGGTGCGGTCATAGCTGGGTTTCAAGGTCATAATGGCAGGATCTACGGGGCAGGGTGAGGCGGGGGGTGGAGGGAATGTCCCTTTCGGTGTGAGAGCGTCTCAGCGGAGAGGGAGACATGGATCCCAGTAGTGGCGCTGACACTCGTAGGGCGTCGTCATAGTCAGGCGGCGCCTCGGCGGGCAGGGTGCAGCCGCACCCCTCGAAAGGGTCCGCCGGGAGACATGGCACGAGGGGGGAGGCGTGGTAAAGGACGTAGCCGTTGTGTAGTGACGTCCTGGAGGCCGCAGCGCCAAGGGACAAGCTCACCGCCAGTTCGGAACCCACGCTGGCAGAGGAAGGCGCCGCCGGCAGGCTGCCGGGGATGTTGCCGTTGGCGTCCACTGAGGCCGACACCTCCATGAGCAGCGCCTCGCTGTAAGACGGCACCAGCGTGCAGTTATTGGCGATGGTGACCTCGAGTTCGTGACTGTCCGTGGTGGCGGAGCCCCGCGAGGCGCGGCCCCCGCTGACGGGCGTGGTGTAGTTCACGCCGAACAGCTTAGTCACCTGGAGGAAGAAGCACCTGACAACCCATGTGAGGACCACACTATCCCCTACCCTCCCCTACCCTCCCCTACCCTCCCCTTCCCTTCCCTTCCCTCAGAGCCTTTCCGGCCCGAGGGATCGTGGCCACGCTCTGAGTGAATAACACAAAGAAAAGGCCGAAGGGAGAGTGTAGGTCCTGGTGTAACATTGATCCTACCACCTGTCTTGACTGGCCCGCCCGCCCGCCCGCCCGCCCGCCCGCACTCTGGTCCTATTTCTTTATTTGTCCATCTCCAAGCGTGCCACTCCTGTCCCTTGCTACTTCATTGACTGACCGTTTGTTTGTTTGTTTGTTTGTTTGTTTGTGTCCGATGAAATTAGGTCACTGGATGTGAAAAGCTGACACCAAAAATAAATTCATTAACTGCTCAGATAAAGTAAAGAAAAAGCAATCACGTAAAAAAAGAGAGAGAGAGAGAGAGAGAGAGAGAGAGAGAGAGAGAGAGAGAGAGAGAGAGAGAGAGAGAGAGAGAGAGAGAGAGAGAGAGAGAGAGAGAGAGAGAGAGAGAGAGAGAGAGAGAGAGAGAATATTAATGATGATAATGATTTCAAAATATATCAAAAACACTTTAAAATCATACAAAAAATAAAATCTTTCTGGTGTCCTTTTTTCCCCGCAAGAAAAAAAAAGAAAAAAAAATACGAAATATACAAAATGCAATAAAACGAGATTACAAAATAACAAAAACATAAAGAATACAAAATAATAAGAAAGAAAAAAAAAATACAGTGTCTGAAATGATCACAATTATGAAAGATACGAGAACATTGAGAAAAAACACAAGCCTTGCCGCGCGCCCCCCCCCCACCCCCCCTCCCCCCCAAAAAAAAAACAGAAAGTCCCTGTCATCACTTCAAAACAAAAACCAACCAAAAAAAGTGAAAAAAAGACAATACAAATCCAAAAAAACAAACAAAAAACCCGCCAATAATGAAAATAGTACACAGTATAAAAATAAAATTCTTCTTTACCAAAACTTATATATATAAAAAAAAAAATAATACATAAAAAAAAAGATTCAAACAAAAGATAGCCAGGTCTCCCTTTCTTAGTCTTTACCTACTCAAAAAAAAATAACACAACGGATAGAAAAAAATATAAAAAAAAACGGATAAAGAAGAGCATACGAAGAAAAAAAAGAGAAAAATAAAAAGAAAGAAAAAAGATAGAAAAAGAGAAAAAGAGAGAAAAAGAGAGAAAAAGAGAAAAAAGAGAAAAAGGATAGAAAAAAAGAAAGTAAAAAAGAGAGAACAAGAGAAAGAAAATAAAGACAGAAAAAAACAGAGGACAATCACCTGGTAGTGGACATAGGTAGTGTTGTACTCGATGAGAACACGAAGTGGCCACGAGAGGAGGAAGAGCGATGCGATCCAAAAGACTACGTGTCGCACATACCACGGGGGCTTCCTGTTGTCCCTCCTTGCTATCACGAACTCACGGAACACAACGTTGGTCAGGTCAAGGCCCTCTCGCATCTCCATATAGTCGTCTCTCCTCTCACTCTCCTGTAGATGTAAAAAGAATTACAGGAAGGTGTCAAGGTGGATTTCTAATTAGGGTCAGGATAGGGTGAATAAAGGGTGTTTCAGGGTGAGGATAAGGTGTGTGTGTAGGGTGTTTCAGGGTGAGGATAAGTGTGTGTGTGTGTAGGGTGTTTCAGGGTGAGGATAAGTGTGTGTGTGTAGGGTGTTTCAGGGTGAGGATAAGGTGTGTGTGTAGGGTGTTTCAGGGTGAGGATAAGGTGTGTGTGTGTGTGTAGGGTGTTTCAGGGTGAGAGTAAGTGTAGCAAGGGTGTTTAAAGGTGTGTGGAAGTACTTTGTGTGTACTAAATCATTTGGTTTGTTATTTTCCTTGTCTTATATTTATCTCTCTTTCTCCTCCTCCTCCTCCTTCTCCTCCTCCTCCTCCTCCTCATGCTCCGTCCACACGTGAAAGGAAAGATAGACATCTGAGTTGCCTTGCTGTCAGCTGCCTCCCACGACTGCCACGGCCAAACGAGGGATCCAATTTCAAGGCTTCATGACGGTAAAAAAAAGGGAAAAGAAATAAAGATATGGAGAAATAGAGAATCCTATTTCTAACCTCCCTTTTTTTGTATCGTAGCGGCCTACACTACAAGGCTAGGGATCGATTAGCACAGTGTTATTCACTAATTTTTGCAAGATAGCCACTTCGGTTAAACGCATTGATTGAGAGAGCCGCAGCTACTGCAAGTTAGCGTAACTCAACTAAATTAAGTAGTACTGAGCTGCTAGTGCAATATAGTAAATGAGAAAATTTTGACATGATAATATTAGCCTGCATATCTTGTTATTAATAGCAAAATAAAGAGAGTAACGAAAATAAAATAAAGAGAGTAAGAGTAACGAAATACGTCCAGTCTCCCCGAAAGCTTGAACTCAACTGATTCCGGGAGACCACCGACGCTTAGAGGTAGACGTGTCCCTGATCAGTTTCCCGTAGTGGACACGTATGATTGCTGTACGACTAGGCTAGGGATGTTAGAATGTTATCTCTTACTGTGACTTCGTCTTCCATCTCACCTCATGAATATATGTATCTTACTTGAAAAATTATTTTTTTATATTAATTAATTTATATATTTTTCGAGAGCCGTGAATTGAGTCATCGCGAGCCGCCAGCGGCTCACGATGACTCAATTATCATTAATATTTATTTTTATCATTAATATTTATTTTTATCATTAATATTTATTTTTATCATTAATATTTATTTTTATCATTAATATTTATTTTTATCATTAATATTTATTTTTATCATTAATATTTATTTTTATCATTAATATATATTTTTATCATTAATATATATTTTTATCATTAATATATATTTTTATCATTAATATTTATTTTTATCATTAATATTTATTATTATAATTATTAATATTTATTTACTCCAACAGCAACACTTCCTTATCATGTATTATTATTAATTTCAAAACCTTTAACTTCAATATAAGTTTTCGTGGATTTGTGATGAAAATGGATTCGTGAAATTTTTGGCCCGAAGATTTCCACCAGAATTTGAGTCCAAAATAATTTAGTCATTTTCCAAGTAAAGTATTAGTCCTACAACAAAGATGTATAGAGACAAAGTTGTTCAGCTTGACAAGTTCTATCTGATGGTGTCATCCGTTTGTAAATTACTCTTTTGGTTTAGGAGAAAAATGTAGTTAAGTAGAAGTTTCGTGTAAAATACAAATACATCAATATCTCCATTACATACATTCCAATTACATTCTAGTAAAGCTCAAAAGAACGGGCGTCTCCTGCTCTATATTTACTATTACGAATGTTTTTTACGTAAACCTCATACTTTTCGAGTTATTTTGAAAAACATGATTTCATGAAAAAAATCTAAGGTGACACCCTTGTAAATTTCGTGAAAAATTTCCACACCTCAGAATTTCATGAAAATTTGTACCTAAAGGTTTTCAGTCAAACTGAACACGAATCTGGACTCAGTTTCATCATTACTATAATATTAAACACTATATACGCATGTGTGATACGCCTAAAACTATTTATTCTCTCTATTTATCTCTATCTCTATCGCTCTCTCTCTCTCTCTCTCTCTCTCTCTCTCTCTCTCTCTCTCTCTCTCTCTCTCTCTCTCTCTCTCTCTCTCTCTCTCTCTCTCTCCCTCTCTCCAAACTCCTACAGCAAAATCATAATATTCTCCCCCTCCTCCCCCTCCCCCTCCTCCTCCTCCTCCTCCTCCTTTGTGTCTTCCTTCTTAAATAGTCTTCAGTGGACCAATTAGCGCCAATATTTATTTTTATCATTAATATTTATTTTTATCATTAATATTTATTTTTATCATTAATATTTATTTTAATCATTAATATTTATTTTTATCATTAATATTTATTTTTATCATTAATATTTATTTTTATCATTATTATTTATTTTTATCACTAATATTTATTTTTATCATTAATATTTATTTTTATCATTAATATTTATTTTTATCATTAATATTTATTTTTATCTTTAATATTTATTTTTATCATTATTATATATTTTTATCATTAATATATATTTTTATCATTAATATTTATTTATATCATTAATATATATTTTTATTATTAATATTTATTTTTATCATTAATATTTATTTTTTATCATTAATATATATTTTTATCATTAATATATATTATTAACATTAATATATATTTTTATCATTAATATATATTTTTATCATTAATATATATTTTTATCATTAATATATATTTTTATCATTAATATTTATTTTTATCATTATTATTTATTTTTAATATTAATATTTATTTTTATCATTATTATTTATTTTTATCATTAATATTTATTTTTATCATTAATATTTATTTTTATCATTAATATTTATTTTTATCATTAATATATATTTTTATCATTATTATTTATTTTTATCATTAATATATATTTGTATCATTAATATATATTTTTATCATTAATATATATTTGTATCATTAATATATATTTTTATCATTAATATTTATTTTTATCATTATTATTTATTTTTTATCATTAATATATATTTTTTATCATTAATATTTATTTTTATCATTAATATATATTTTTATCATTAATATATATTTTTATCATTAATATATATTTTTATCACTAATATTTATTTTTATCATTAATATATATTTTTATCATTAATATTTATTTTTATCATTAATATTTATTTTTTATCATTAATATTTATTTTTATCATTAATATTTATTTTTTATCATTAATATATATTATTATCATTAATATATATTTTCATCATTAATATATATTTTTATCATTAATATTTATTTTTATCATTAATATTTATTTTTTATCATTAATATATATTTTTATCATTAATATATATTATTATCATTAATATATATTTTTATCATTAATATATATTTTTATCATTAATATATATTTTTATCATTAATATTTATTTTTATCATTATTATTCATTTTTATCATTAATATTTATTTTTATCATTATTATTTATTTTTATCATTAATATTTATTTTTATCATTAATATTTATTTTTATCATTAATATTTATTTTTATCATTAATATATATTTATATCATTATTATTTATTTTTATCATTAATATTTATTTTTATAATTAATATTTATTTTTATCATTAATATTTATTTTTATCATTAATATATATTTTTATCATTAATATTTATTTTTATCATTAATATTTATTTTTTATCATTAATATATATTTTTATCATTAATATATATTATTATCATTAATTTATATTTTTATCATTAATATTTATTTTTATCATTAATATTTATTTTTTATCATTAATATATGATTTTATCATTAATATATATTATTATCATTAATATATATTTTTATCATTAATATATATTTTTATCATTAATATATATTTTTATCATTAATATATATTTTTATCATTAATATTTATTTTTATCATTATTATTTATTTTTATCATTAATATTTATTTTTATCATTATTATTTATTTTAATCATTAATATTTATTTTTATCTTTAATATTTATTTTTATCATTAATATTTATTTTTATCATTAATATATATTTATATCATTATTATTTATTTTTATCATTAATATTTATTTTTATCATTAATATTTATTTTTATCATTATTATTTATTTTTTATCATTAATATTTATTTTTTATCATTAATATTTATTTTTATCATTAATATATATTTTTATCATTAATATATATTTTTATCATTAATATATATTTTTATCACTAATATTTATTTTTATCATTAATATATATTTTTATCATTAATATTTATTTTTATCATTAATATTTGTTTTTTATCATTAATATATATTTTTATCATTAATATATATTTTTATCATTAATATTTATTTCTATCATTAATACTTATTTTTATCATTAATATATATTTTTATCATTAATATATATTTTTATCATTAATATATATTTTTATCGTTAATATTTATTTTTATCATTATTATTTATTTTTATCATTAATATTTATTTTTATCATTAATATTTATTTTTATCATTAATATATATTTTTATCATTAATATTTATTTTTTATCATTAATATATATTTATATCATTAATATATATTTTTATCATTAATATATATTTTTATCATTAATATATATTTGTATCATTAATATATATTTTTATCATTAATATTTATTTTTATCATTATTATTTATTTTTTATCATTAATATTTATTTTTATCATTAATATTTATTTTTATCATTAATATTTATTTTTATCATTAATATTTATTTTTATCATTAATATTTATTTTTATCATTAATATTTATTTTTTATCATTAATATATATTTTTATCATTAATATATATTTTTATCATTAATATATATTTTTATCATTAATATTTATTTTTATCATTAATATTTATTTTTTATCATTAATATATATTTTTATCATTAATATATATTATTATCATTGATATATATTTTTATCATTAATATATATTTTTATCATTAATATATATTTTTATCATTAATATATATTTTTATCATTAATATATATTTGTATCATTAATATATATTTTTATCATTAATATTTATTTTTATCATTATTATTTATTTTTTATCATTAATATTTATTTTTTATCATTAATATTTATTTTTATCATTAATATATATTTTTATCATTAATATATATTTTTATCATTAATATATATTTTTATCACTAATATTTATTTTTATCATTAATATATATTTTTATCATTAATATTTATTTTTATCATTAATATTTATTTTTTATCATTAATATATATTTTTATCATTAATATATATTTTTATCATTAATATTTATTTTTATCATTAATACTTATTTTTATCATTAATATATATTTTTATCATTAATATATATTTTTATCATTAATATATATTTTTATCGTTAATATTTATTTTTATCATTATTATTTATTTTTATCATTAATATTTATTTTTATCATTAATATATATTTTTATCATTAATATATATTTTTATCATTAATATATATTTTTATCATTAATATTTATTTTTATCATTAATATTTATTTTTTATCATTAATATATATTTTTATCATTAATATATATTATTATCATTAATATATATTTTTATCATTAATATATATTTTTATCATTAATATATATTTTTATCATTAATATATATTTTTATCATTAATATTTATTTTTATCATTATTATTTATTTTTAATATTAATATTTATTTTTATCATTAAAATTTATTTTTATCATTAATATATATTTTTATCATTATTATTTATTTTTATCATTAACATATATTTGTATCATTAATATATATTTTTATCATTAATATATATTTGTATCATTAATATATATTTTTATCATTAATATTTATTTTTATCATTATTATTTATTTTTATCATTATTATTTATTTTTTATCATTAATATTTATTTTTTATCATTAATATTTATTTTTATCATTAATATATATTTTTATCATTAATATTTATTTTTATCATTAATATATATTTTTATCACTAATATTTATTTTTATCATTAATATATATTTTTATCATTAATATTTATTTTTATCATTAATATTTATTTTTTATCATTAATATATATTTTTATCCTTAATATATATTTTTATCGTTAATATTTATTTTTATCATTATTATTTATTTTTATCATTAATATTTATTTTTATCATTAATATTTATTTTTATCATCAATATATATTTTTATCATTAATATTTATTTTCTATCATTAATATATATTTCTATCATTAATATATATTTTTATCATTAATATATATTTTTATCATTAATATTTATTTGTATCATTAATATTTATTTTTATCATTAATATTTATTTTTATCATTAATATTTATTTTTTTATCATTAATATATATTTTTATCATTAATATATATTTTTATCATTAATATATATTTTTATCATTAATATTTATTTTTATCATTAATATTTATTTATTATCATTAATATATATTTTTATCATTAATATATATTATTATCATTAATATATATTTTTATAATTTATATATATTTTTATCATTAATATATATTTTTATCATTAATATATATTTTTATCATTAATATTTATTTTTATCATTAATACTTATTTTTATCATTAATATATATTTTTATCATTAATACATATTTTTATCATTAATATATATTTTTATCATTAATACATATTTTTATCATTAATATTTATTTTTATCATTAATATTTATTTTTATCATTAATATTTATTTTTATCATTAATATATATTTTTATTATTAATACATATTTTTATCATTAATATATATTTTTATCATTAATATTTATTTTTATCATTAATATTTATTTTTATCATTAATATTCATATTTATCATTAATATTTATTTTTATCATTAATATATATTTTTATCATTAATATATATTTTTATCATTAATATATATTTTTATCATTAATATATATTTTTATCATTAATATTTATTTTTATCATTAATATTTATTTTTATCATTAATATTTATTTTTATCATTAATATATATTTTTATCATTAATATATATTTTTATCATTAATATATATTTGTATCATTAATATATATTTTTATCATTAATATTTATTTTTATCATTATTATTTATTTTTATCATTAATATTTATTTTTATCATTAATATTTATTTTTATCATTAATATATATTTTTATCATTAATATATATTTTTATCACTAATATTTATTTTTATCATTAATATATATTTTTATCATTAATATTTATTTTTATCATTATTATTTATTTTTTATCATTGATATATATTTTTATCATTAATATATATTTTTATCATTAATATTTATGTTTATCATTAATACTTATTTTTATCATTAATATATATTTTTATCATTAATATATATTTTTATCAATATATATTTTTATCATTAATATTTATTTTTATCATTATTATTTATTTTTATCATTAATATTTATTTTTATCATTAATATTTATTTTTATCATTAATATATATTTTTATCATTAATATTTATTTTTATCATTAATATATATTTTTATCATTAATATTTATTTTTATCATTAATATTTATTTTTATCATTAATATATATTTTTATCATTAATATATATTTTTATCATTAATATATATTTTTATCATTAATATATATTTGTATCATTAATATATATTTTTATCATTAATATTTATTTTTATCATTTTTATTTATTTTTATCATTAATATTTATTTTTATCATTAATATTGATTTTTATCATTATTATTTATTTTTTATCATTAATATTTATTTTTATCATTATTATTTATTTTTATCATTAATATATATTCTTATCATTAATATTTATTTTTATCATTAATACTTATTTTTATCATTAATATATATTTTTATCATTAATACATATTTTTATCATTAATATATATTTTTATCATTAATATTTATTTTTATCATTAATATTTATTTTTATCATTAATATTCATATTTATCATTAATATTTATTTTTATCATTAATATATATTTTTATCATTAATATATATTTTTATCATTAATATATATTTTTATCATTAATATATATTTTTATCATTAATATTTATTTTTATCATTAATATTTATTTTTATCATTAATATTTATTTTTATCATTAATATATATTTTTATTATTAATATATATTTTTATCATTAATATTTATTTTTTATCATTAATATTTATTTTTATCATTAATATCTATTTTTATCATTAATATTTATTTTTATCATTAATATATATTTTTATCATTAATATTTATTTTTATCATTATTATTTATTTTTTTCATTAATATTTATTTTTATCATTAATATATATTTTTATCATTAGTATATATTTTTATCACTAATATTTATTTTTATCATTAATATATATTTTTATCATTAATATTTATTTTTATCATTATTATTTATTTTTTATCATTAATATATATTTTTATCAATAATATATATTTATATCATTAATATTTATTTTTATCATTATTATTTATTTTTATCATTAATATTTATTTTTATCATTAATATATATTTTTATCATTAATATATTTTTATCATTAATATATATTTTTATCACTAATATTTATTTTTATCATTAATATATATTTTTATCATTAATATTTATTTTTATCATTATTATTTATTTTTTATCATTAATATATATTTTTATCATTAATATATATTTTTATCATTAATATTTATTTTTATCATTAATACTTATTTTTATCATTAATATATATTTTTATCATTAATATATATTTTTATCAATATATATTTTTATCATTAATATTTATTTTTATCATTATTTATTTTTATCATTAATATTTATTTTTATCATTAATATTTATTTTTATCATTAATATTTATTTTTATCATTAATATTTATTTTTATCATTAATATTTATTTTATCATTAATATTTATTTTTATCATTAATATTTATTTTTATCATTAATATTTATTTTTATCATTAATATATATTTTTATCATTAATATATATTTTTATCATTAATATTTATTTTTATCATTAATATATATTTTTATCATTAATATTTATTTTTATCATTAATATATATTTGTATCATTAATATTTATTTTTATCATTAATATATATATTTATCATTAATATTTATTTTTATCATTAATATATATTTTTATCATTAATATTTATTTTTATCATTAATATTTATTTTTATCATTAATATTTATTTTTATCATTAATATTTATTTTTATCATTAATATATATTTTTATCATTAATATTTATTTTTATCATTATTATTTATTTTTATCATTAATATTTATTTTTTATCATTGATATTTATTTTTATCATTAATATATATTTTTATCATTAATATTTATGTTTATCATTAATACTTATTTTTATCATTAATATATATTTTTATCATTAATATATATTTTTATCATATATATTTTTATCATTAATATTTATTTTTATCATTATTATTTATTTTTATCATTAATATTTATTTTTATCATTAATATTTATTTTTATCATTAATATATATTTTTATCATTAATATTTATTTTTATCATTAATATATATTTTTATCATTAATATTTATTTTTATCATTAATATTTATTTTTTATCATTAATATATATTTTTATCATTAATATATATTTTTATCATTAATATATATTTTTATCATTAATATATATTTGTATCATTAATATATATTTTTATCATTAATATTTATTTTTATCATTATATTTATTTTTATCATTAATATTTATTTTTATCATTAATATTGATTTTTATCATTATTATTTATTTTTTATCATTAATAATTATTTTTAACATTATTATTTATTTTTATCATTAATATATATTTTTATCATTAATATTTATTTTTATCATTAATACTTATTTTTATCATTAATATATATTTTTATCATTAATACATATTTTTATCATTAATATATATTTTTATCATTAATATTTATTTTTATCATTAATATTTATTTTTATCATTAATATTCATATTTATCATTAATATATATTTTTATCATTAATATATATTTTTATCATTAATATATATTTTTATCATTAATATATATTTTTATCATTAATATATATTTTTATCATTAATATTTATTTTTATCATTAATATTTATTTTTATCATTAATATTTATTTTTATCATTAATATATATTTTTATTATTAATATATATTTTTATCATTAATATTTATTTTTTATCATTAATATTTATTTTTATCATTAATATCTATTTTTATCATTAATATTTATTTTTATCATTAATATATATTTTTATCATTAATATTTATTTTTATCATTATTATTTATTTTTTCATTAATATTTATTTTTATCATTAATATATATTTTTATCATTAGTATATATTTTTATCACTAATATTTATTTTTATCATTAATATATATTTTTATCATTAATATTTATTTTTATCATTATTATTTATTTTTTATCATTAATATATATTTTTATCAATAATATATATTTATATCATTAATATTTATTTTTATCATTATTATTTATTTTTATCATTAATATTTATTTTTATCATTAATATATATTTTTATCATTAATATATATTTTTATCATTAATATATATTTTTATCACTAATATTTATTTTTTATCATTAATATATATTTTTATCATTAATATTTATTTTTATCATTATTATTTATTTTTTATCATTAATATATATTTTTATCATTAATATATATTTTTATCATTAATATTTATTTTTATCATTAATACTTATTTTTATCATTAATATATATTTTTATCATTAATATATATTTTTATCAATATATATTTTTATCATTAATATTTATTTTTATCATTATTTATTTTTATCATTAATATTTATTTTTATCATTAATATTTATTTTTATCATTAATATTTATTTTTATCATTAATATTTATTTTTATCATTAATATTTATTTTTATCATTAATATTTATTTTTATTATTAATATTTATTTTTTATCATTAATATATATTTTTATCATTAATATATATTTTTATCATTAATATTTATTTTTATCATTAATATTTATTTTTATCATTATTATTTATTTTTATCATTAATATTTATTTTTATCATTAATATTTATTTTTATCATTAATATATATTTTTATCATTAATATTTATTTTTATCATTAATATATATTTGTATCATTAATATTTATTTTTATCATTAATATATATATTTATCATTAATATTTATTTTTATCATTAATATATATTTTTATCATTAATATTTATTTTTATCATTAATATTTATTTTTATCATTAATATTTATTTTTATCATTAATATTTATTTTTATCATTAATATATATTTTTATCATTAATATTTATTTTTATCATTATTATTTATTTTTATCATTAATATTTATTTTTATCATTAATATTTATTTTTATCATTAATATATATTTTTATTATTAATATATATTTTTATCATTAATATTTATTTTTATCATCAATATATATTTTTATCATTAATATATATTTTTATCATTAATATTTATTTTTATCATTAATATATATTTTTATCATTAATATTTATTTTTATCATTAATATTTATTTTTTATCATTAATATATATTTTTATCATTAATATATATTTTTATCATTAATATTTATTTTTATCATTAATATATATTTTTATCATTAATATTTATTTTTATCATGAATATTTATTTTTTATCATTAATATATATTTTTATCATTAAAATATATTTTTATCATTAATATTTATTTTTATCATTAATATTTAGTTTTATCATTAATATTTAGTTTTATCATTAATATTTATTTTTATCATTAATATATATTTTTATCATTAATATATATTTTTATCATTAATATATATTTTTATCATTAATATTTATTTTTATCATTAATATTTATTATTATAATTATTAATATTTATTTACTCCAACAGCAACACTTCCTTAACATGTATTATTATTAATTTCAAAACCTTTAACTTCAATATAAGTTTTCGTGGATTTGTGATGAAAATGGATTCGTGAAATTTTTGGCCCGAAGATTTCCACCAGAATTTGAGTCCAAAATAGTTTAGTCATTTTCCAAGTAAAGTATTAGTCCTACAACAAAGATGTATAGAAACAAAGTTGTTCAGCTTGACAAGTTCTATCTGATGGTGTCATCCGTTTGTAAATTACTCTTTTGGTTTAGGAGAAAAATGTAGTTAAGTAGAAGTTTCATGTAAAATACAAATATATCAATATCTCCATTACATACATTCCAATTACATTATAGTAAAGCTCAAAGGAACGGGCGTCTCCTGCTCTATATTTACTATTAAGAATGTTTTTTACGTAAACCTCATACTTTTCGAGTTATTTTGAAAAACATGATTTCATGAAAAAAATCTAAGGTGACACCCTTGAAAATTTCGTGAAAAATTTCCACAACTCAGAATTTCATGAAAATTTGTACCTAAAGGTTTTCAGTCAAACTGAACACGAATCTGGACTCAGTTTCATCATTACTATAATAGTAAACACTATATACGCATGTGTGATACGCCTAAAACTATTTATTCTCTCTATTTATCTCTATCTCTATCGCGCTCTCTCTCTCTCTCTCTCTCTCTCTCTCTCTCTCTCTCTCTCTCTCTCTCTCTCTCTCTCTCTCTCTCTCTCTCTCTCTCTCTCTCCCTCTCTCCAAACTCCTACAGCAAAATCATAATATTCTCCCCCTCCTCCCCCTCCCCCTCCTCCTCCTCCTCCTCCTCCTCCTCATTGAAATGTTCAAGATAATCAAAGGATTCGATAATATCAATACAGAAGATTACATTACTTTTGATTGATCAAATATAACAAGAAGACATCATTCTTTTAAGATTACTGGTAAAAGATTCACATCAAACAAAGCCAAGCACTTCTTTTTCCATCGGATCGTTAACGTTTGGAACTCCCTGCCCGCCAATGTCGTCGACAGTAAAACAATTACTACGTTCAAAAATAGACTTGACAAATATTTAGAAGCCAATCCACAACTAAAATACTATCCGTTAACGTAGCAAACTTTGAGTAAGTTCATCCTGATGTACCTAACTTACGAAATGTCGATTCAAAAGACGTCGCTAGTGGCCTGACATCGCTTGCCAGGAAGTAGTGGTAGCAGTAATGGTAGTGACAGTAGTGACAGTCTGGTCTTGGTTGGCCTTCCTTTCCCTGCCAGCCATGGCTGGGGGGAGAAGCCTTCACCCTTACTATCCTGTATCCTTCACTCTAAACTAGATAGTGTACTCACAAACAGCCTCGTAAGGGCCAGCAGGCCTGTTGCTGTTTGTTCTTCCTATGTGTTCCTATGTGTTCCTCCTCCTCTTTGAGCTGGGGTGCATATGATGATGTGATGGAAAGAAAAAAAGAAAAGAAAGGAACAAATAGACAGAGAAAAGAGAACGAAGAAGAGAGGGAGAGAAAAAAAGGTGAAAGAGGAGAGGATGGCATTGCAAAAGTGGAGGAAAGAGTGTGGAGGAAAGAGTGTGGAGGAGAGGCAGTTTGGAGTGGCAGCACGAGGAGGAGGAAAGAATGTAGAGTGGGTGGAGGGTGAGTGGCATGAGGGGGGGAGGAGGGAGAGGGGGAGAGGGGAGAGCTTACATGTCAGGATGGAGGAAAGGAGGGAGGGAGGGAAGGGTGGGATGGAGGTAAGGAAGGAGGGGAGGAAAGGGAGGAATGGAGGAATGGGAGGAGTTGAAGTAAGGGAGGAGGGGAGGTAAGGGAGGAATGGGGAAAAGGTAGGAATGGAAGAAAGAGGGGAATGGAGGGAAGGTCTCTCCATTATCGTAGTTGTGGATACAGAGACTCATGGGAGGGAGTTTTCCTCTCTCTCTCTCTCTCTCTCTCTCTCTCTCTCTCTCTCTCTCTCTCTCTCTCTCTCGCAAGGTTTTATGATATTAGAGAGAGAGAGAGAGAGAGAGAGAGAGAGAGAGAGAGAGAGAGAGAGAGAGAGAGAGAGAGAGAGAGAGAGAGAGAGAGAGAGAGAGAGAGAAAGCTTCAAAAGTAAAAGTAGGAAATCTTTAATTCATTCTTCGTTTTCTCTTCATATATCTTTCTTTCTTTCTTTCTTTCTTTCTTTGTCTGTCTCCCTGAACTTTCTCGTGTCATTCCACTTAATTAATACACTTTGACTTCTTCATCTTGGTGATACTTATATAAGACATTTTCAAACATTTTCATTTTCCCTGCAATTGCTTTTTCTTATTTTATTTTTTTGTGTGTGTATTTCATGTATGTATAAATTGACTATTGAATATCTTTGAGGAATACATTTTGTTCTGATTGATCCTTCGTTAGCCTGTCTGTCTGTATGTCTGTCTGTCTGTCTTTCTGCTTTTAAATTTACTCCCTTCACTACTCCTAACACTCCTCCTCCCTTCCCTTCTTTCCTCCTTCTTTCCTTTTACTCCATTTTACACTTACAACTCCTCCCACCACCCTCACTCCACCTTTTAACCTCCCTCCTCTCCCCTCCCTCCTACCTCTTCACCCTCTCCCTTCCCTCCTACCTCTTTCCCGTCTCTCTTCTCACCTTACCTAGAGCTTTTAACACCCACCCCCCTCCCCCTCTACACCTTTTTACCCTTGTCCTGAGCCCTTCCCTCCTTCCCTCTCTCCCTCCCTCTCTCTTCTCCCCTCTCCCCCCTTTCCCTCACCTGGAAGAAGCGTGCTCTCTGCTCCTCAAACTCATTCGCTGCTTCCAGATTGGCGAACGCAAAACCTTTGGAGATTCTGTTGAAAGAAAAAGGGAAGAAAATATTATGTTTCGTGTTTATCGATTAGTAAAAAGTTTATATATATTTTGGTTGATGTAGTAATAGAAGAAGATGAGGAAGAGGAGGAGGAGGAGGAGGAGGAAGAAATGTAAATAGAAACAGAAAAAGGGAAGAAAATATTATGTTTTGGGTTTATCGATTAGTAAAAAGTTTATATATTTTTTGGGTGATGTAGTAATAGAAGAAGATGAGGAAGAAGAAGAGGAGGAGGAGGAGGAGGAGGAGGAGGATATACAAATAGAAACAGAAAAAAGAAGGAAAAGATTAAAAAATAGTAACCAAAAAGAGAGAGAAAAAGAAGACAAGGACACAGAATCATAATAATAAAAAAAATAATAAAAAAATAAATAAAAGAAAGAAACAAAAGAAGGCAAGTGTATATGTTCCGTGCGTAGGATGTGAGGCCTTGAAGCA